>CAUYRT010047376.1:0-26324 GCA_963574885.1 Lepilemur ruficaudatus
TTAGTTGGCCAATTAATTTCTTTCCATTTTTGGTAGAGACGGGGTCTTGCTCTTGCTCAGGCTGGTTTCGAACTCCTGACCTCGAGCAATCCGCCCGCCTCGGCCTCCCAGAGTGCTAGGATTACAGGCGTGAGCCACCGCACCCGGCCTACTATAAAAGCACATTTGAACTTTCTAGAAAAAATAAGTGCTTTTTGTGCACTATTTCTAAGATCTTTCTTTCTTATTTGTTGAGGACCTACTAAGTATAAATCATTGTGATAGAAACTGGCATGAGAACAAAAATGGCTGGGGTCTACATTCATGGCTGGTATTTCACAAGTGTAGATCTCTGTTTCATCCTGGATTGGAGCCTTCCTTGTGAAGAATGCTGGACTTAGAGGGGCTTGAGAGGAACACCAGTGATTGTCAATTTAGGAGAAATATTCCATTTTCCTGACCTAGCTAAACTATTGAATTCCCCATCTCATTAAGCGTTTCTTCAATCTGCAATGCCAGAATGTTCCTTCATTTGCTAAATACAACAACATCTATAGAAGATGGGTCAAAAGACAATTTCAAAATTTGACCACCCCTTCCTATACTTCTGCACTCCCCTTCCCTAGCACCTTCTTCATAGCCTCTTTAACATCTTTGTTTCTCAGTGTATAGATTAGGGGGTTAACACTGGGAGTGACAATTGTGTAGAAAAGAGTAAGAAACTTGCCCTGGTCCTGGGAATATGTGTTTGCTGGCTGGAGATACATGTATATGATTGTACCATAGAAGAGAGAGACAACAACTAGATGGGAGCTGCAAGTGTTGAAGGCTTTCTTTCGTCCAGCAGCTGACTTTATGCTAAGCACTGCCCGTGCAATATAACTGTAAGAGATGAGGATGAGGATGAGTGGTGCCAGGATGATAAAGATTGCCAAGGCAAAAGCCAGAGCCTCAAGGGTCATAGTATCTACACAGGCCATACCAATTAGTGCTGGCATCTCACAGAGAAAGTGGTCCACCCGTCTGTGCCCACAGCGGGGTAGCATCAATGTCTGGGGGGCCATTATGAGAGAATTGCCAAAGCCACTCAACCATGCCACTGAAGCCAGCTGCCCACAGAGACGTGGGTGCATAATGACAGTGTAGTGCAGGGGTTTGCAGACTGCAGCGTAACGGTCATATGCCATGACAGCCAGGAGTATACACTCCACCCCTCCCAGGGCCAGGACAAAGTAGAGCTGGATGGCACAACCCAGATAGCTGATGGTCTTGTCAGGGCCCCAAAGGTTGTAGAGCATCTGAGGGATGGTGCCTGTGGTGAAACACATGTCCAGGAATGACAGATTGGCTAAAAAGTAATACATTGGTGTGTGCAGTCGAGAATCCAGAGCTGAAAGCAAGATGATGGTCATGTTGCCAAGAAGAGTCAGCAGATAAAAGGTGAAGACAACCACAAAGAGGATTAGCTCCAGGTGGGGACGGTCAGAGAAGCCCACCAAGATGAAGCCTTCAAAAGAACTTGTATTGTCCTTTTCCATCACCTGTGACCACATATTACCTGTTGGAGAAAGATGAGTGTATGTAAAGAGCATAGATATACTCCCTCAAAATGGAATGACTGGTAAAATGGTAGAATGAAAACTTCTTTGGAAATGTGGGATGTGGGATGCTTGACCCAAAATTTCAATGGGTAAAGATTAAGTCATTATTTGGCCTGAAGAGCACAATATTTGGGAGTTTTTCAGGCTTCTGGCTGGGATTATTTACTAACGTTTTGCATCATTCTCTTTAATTTGTCAGGACATAAAAAATTACTTTTAAAAGCTGATTATTATAGAAGGGAATGAACACTCAACATTTTCCCCTTTTTTTAAAAAATGGGGAGTTAGGAAATTTTCCTAATCGTACATAATCCATGATAGGAATAGTGGCTTGGATATCTGGATCAGAGAACGAGACTTGGTGTTAGGTGAAATCTCATTCTAAATACTGTCTCATCAATACTGGGAAACCTATAGAGTCATATCCAAACTCAACAGGGTACAAGTGATCAAGCAAGATTTTAGGAAGAAGAAGTTTATATTCATTGTTGAATATATTCAACAATGAATATATTCAACAAATGAATATTTGTATTCATTGTTTATCATCATTGTTTATATTTACACTTCTGATTCCATCCATTTTGTTTACTGGAACATGACCCTGGCATATATGTGTCAGACAAGATGATAATGAACAGCATACATCATCACCTCAATATCCCTTCAACCCAATCTATTCAAGTCCTCTGTGATAAAATGGTATTTTGCATCACTGAGGTATATTTTAATCCTGGGACTGGGTGACTTTTCTGATGTTGGGAATTTTTTTTTATAAAAATTAAAAAGGATCAAATGGTAATTCTACTTTTAGCTCTATGAGGAATCTCCAAATTCTTTTCCACAGAGGTTGCACTAATTTGCAGTCCAGGTCCTCAAATGGTGGTGATGTTCACTAGGGATTCGGGGGGTGGAGGATAGACCCACATCTGAGGGATGAGGTGAGCACTGTGGAAGGGAGGGGAATGCTTGAAATGTAGTTGGGGAAGGGAATTAGGGGTCTCAAAAAGGGGAGAAAATTCCCCTAAAATTGTGTTATGTGAAAAACTGTACAACTTGGTCAATTTACTAATAGTCATTGAATTGTACACTTAAAATGGAGTAAAGACATGATATGTAAAAAAATAAAAAAAACTAAAAAAAAAAACTAAAAAGGAATAAAGCAATTCCCAGAACTCAATCCCAGTGGAACTAATATTAAGCATTCTTTTAATAGCCTTTTCCTTCCTCTTATTCACATTTTATTCTCACAAAGAACTCCACTTCCAGGAAGCCTAATTGAATATTTTATTTAGCTTCCTCTTATGATCTCATAGAACAAAAAGATTTTGCATCTTTTAGGATATTTTACACTTTTAATCATTTGGTGGTAATTTTATGTCTTGGGTGAATGTACTATATAACGTAAATTAGTCAAAGGCAGAATCCTCCTTACTAATATTTTTGAATGTTTTCCTTAGCAATTAATAAAAAGTAATAGAGTTGTAACTCTCATTGAAAGGGAATGCATCTGTCAGGTATATTGGGCACAAAATAGGGCTCAAATCCATTGCTCTAAGAATGCTTTGCCATAATTAAATTATGTTACGGCATGTGTTCCCAACAGCTTTAAGATTTTGTACATCAAAACTTTGACACTCATTGGAAATCAAAAGATTGTCAAATGCATCACTCTAGAGGCTGCAACAAGCTTCTATAGTGGTGATGGATAAATGTGTAAATAGATAATCCTTTGATTTGATAACTAAGGAACAATACTTACAATCAAGCCAGCATTGTTAGTAAGGGCTTTCCCTCCACCTCTTGTAAAATGGCAATTTTAAAAATGATATTATATAATGGTTAAGAAAGAACATATAGGTATATACAAATGAACTAGAATGGTAGATACAAAACTGATGATAGTGGATGCCTCTGTAGAGGAAACTGGGTCAAAGACTGGGATTTTCTATCTATAATGTTTTATTTAAGAATAGCTGGAAGAAAGTATGGCCATAAAGGAATAGTTATTGTCTGAATTGTCAAGTATATGTATTTTTTCTATTAGTCTTTGTAAATTTCTATGTTTTAAATATCTCAAAATATTAAAAAATCATTTATTATAAGTTATTTAAACATTAATATAACTAATAGTACATACCTCTTATGAGCTAGGCACTAATCTTAACTATTTGATACAGTTTACCTCATTTCATTCTCAATGAAGCCCCAGGAGGTAGCAGTTTTATTAATCAACATTACAGATTAAGCCACTGAGCCTAAAGGGGTGATGACATAACCTGCCCCAGGTTACGGAGCTGGTACATGGAACCCACTAGATACCCTGTGATTTCACTCCAAAGATCACTCCATCAATCATAAGTCTAACTGTAGAGTTGAGCAGTACAGTAATTATACCAAATCTACAAATAAAAAACTAAATGAGTTGTAACATTGGGACTGCAACTTAGGTCTTTTGATTTGTTACATGAGATTTAATATAAAGAATCTTATTGCTTATAAATTGAAGAAGGCAAGTAGGTGGCTGTCATGGTATTACAGGCAAAGATGTAGACAAACAAACCACATTTTTACTCAGAAAATGAGAAATGCAGTCAAAATTTGCCCACCAGCATGTATTAACACTGAGTTTATTGGGTACATAAACTCTGCTATTATAGAATGAGCCTAGGCCAGGCATCATTTATCCCTACTGAAAGAAAGTGCAAGGTGACTGTGATTGACAGTGAATGTCTCTTTCCATGGTTATCATACTCAGAATTTTCCTTATTACTTACATGTGCATGAATGTTTATTGACCATAAAGTAGAACACAAACTCCAGTTATTTTATTTCTTTCTGCTTCTCAGATCAACCAGGGATTATTCAATTAGGATTATCCTCATGAATTTTTCATTCTTATTCAAAGTTTTTCTGGTGGTTAAACCATTTGTCTGCCTTTCTCCTCATATTGTCACATCAATTCAATCATTACTCTTCCTTACCAAACCCTCCCTTTGTGAGGGATGCATTCTTGCATTTATGGACTTTAACTAACTAACGGCTAATTTCTGTTTGCTGAGAATATTAGTTTAAATGATATGAGTGTGTCTATCCTTATTTGAACCCAGTAGAATGGCTCCTAAACACAATGACATGACAGTTTTCTTTTTTTTTTTAATAGTTATAAATTTGTAAACATTTTTATCTGTATCAGATTTTTTTTTTTTGAGACAAAGTCTCACTCTGTTGCTCGGGCTAGAGTGAGTGCCGTGGCATCAGCCTAGCTCACAGCAACCTCAGACTCCTGGGCTCAAGTGATCCTTCTGCCTCAGCCTCCCGAGCAGCTGGGACTACAGGCATGCGCCACCATCCCTGGCTAATTTTTTCTATATATTTTTAGTTGGCCAATTAATTTCTTTCTATTTTAAGTAGAGATAGGGTCTTCCTCTTGCTCAGGCTGGTTTTGAACTCCTGACCTTGAGCGATCCTCCCGCCTCGGCCTCCCAGAGTGCTGGGATTACAGGCGTGAGCCACTGTGCCTGGCCTGACATGACAGTTTTCTCACAAAAGCCATGCACATTAATTATTTAATTATAGTGATACAATTTATCAATTCTGGCATTCAAATGTGTTTCCACTGTTTTGGAAAACAAGACAAACTTGTACATCCTCTACGATGTCTATATTATTGATCAGGTAATTTAAATTTCACACTATTTTTTAAAAAATTGAACCAAATAATACTCCAATATTGACTATTACCTAATTAATTTATAAAGAGCAAGAATAGGGATTTACTGCTTAGAGTATTTGGAGGAATGGATTATCAAGTCCCAGGGTTAAGAAAGGTATGGGCACTTCATAGCTAGACAAGTTGCTCATTGTTTTCCAAATGGAAAATGAGGTAAATGCAAAGCCATGGGAAGCCCAGAAGAACAATTTTTGTTTCTTTCATTGAGTTTCCGTGTTGGAGTTCAAAGTCCCAGTGTCAATACTCACTACTCACAATTACTGAGGGTTCATTATTCAATATACTCTCATGTGATGCACAACTGTAATTGACTATAATTAATAATTTTATTCTTAAGATTTTTATTCTTATTCTTAAGATTTCCAATTCAGTAGATTCTATGATTTTCTAAATTCATTTTTTGGTAAGAACTCCATTAAAGAGCTCAAAATCTCTCTCTAGCTTTCTCACAGAATGAGTGTTATTAAACCACAGTCTTTAAAATTTGACCAAGCCTATGCAAATAAAGTATATAGACAGACTGTGGGGTATTGGCATAATAAATTTAATTGTCCATGATTTGGCCATAGCCTAAGTTTCTTAAAAAACAAAAAAAAAAACAGTACATTGTGTAGTTTAGAGGCCTAGGTCACATTCCTTCTTACACAAGATCATTAACTTACCAAATTTGACTGCAGCCTCAGAAATGCCATGTCCACAGTTCCTTCTCTTTCTTGGGACTTCATTTGGAAGTTCAAGTGGGATGACCAGAGTGCAGACAAGGAGAGAAGAAAGATCACATTTAGAAAATCTATAAGAAAGGGAAAAAGATAAAGGCTCAACAAGACCTAGCAGAGCTGAATCTGAATAGAAGGAGAGAGAATGTTGATCAGCACACAATGGTTGGTTACACTACCTGAGATATAGCTACAAGGTACTACCACATATCCCACCTCCTGGCCCCAGATAAGGAGCCAGATAAGAAGCAGCATAAGGGAAGAAGCTGGGTTGATCTCTGATGTACACTCAGCACAACGAACACTTTAAAGATCAAAGGATTCAAGTTTGAGAAAAGGAAGAACTCTTTATGGGTTTCAGAGTTGATATAAGATTGGATACTTCCTTTTCTGGTCACCCAATGGAGTAAAACTTTATTTTTGAAAATTCCCTTAGCTAATTATCTCTAACAGGTGTTGAGAGAGTGTATGGTGTCAGAGGAAATATCACTCTTCCCAGCACACACACACACACACACACACACACACACACACACACACTTTGCAGATTCACCCAGGAGAGAGAAAGAGCACCAAATCTTCACTGAGTTTATTTTCATCATCAAGACCAGTACTTAGGCTGGGCATGGTGGCTCACGCCTGTAATCCTAGCACTCTGGGAGGCCGAGGTGGGTGGATCATTTGAGCTCAGGAGTTCTAGACCAGCCTGAGCAAGAGCGAGACCCCATCTCTACTAAAAAAAATAGAAAGAAATTAGCTGACAACTAAAAATATATATAAAAAATTAGCTTGGGCAAGGTGGCGCATGCCTGTAGTCCCAGCTACTTGGGAGGCAGAGGCAAGAAGGATTACTTGAGCCCAGAAGTTTTAGGTTGCTGTGAGCTAGGCTGATGCCACGGCACTCTAACCAGGGCAACAGAGTGAGACTCTGTCTCAAAAAAAAAAAAAAAAGACCAGTACTTAGTAACAAGCATTAAGATACTGAAAGTGGTCACCTTATACTTAGTTCAGAAAGAACCTAGAGTTAAGGAAAAGATGTACTAGGATACATGTGCACCTTGGTTTCCTCCCCCACTTGCTTAGTGCATGTTGTGCTATTATTTAAGTGCCTTTACCATTTCGTTTACATAAGATTAATTTTCTATGCAATTTTAAGACCCATAACAATAAAGCTTAACTTGAATATTTCTATTTAAGACTGATATATTGAGAGGAGGGTGGATTTAAAAAGAAAATGATTGTGATATTTAAAATTAACACACAAAAAACAAAAATAGGCCAAAAATATTAAAATAATTTTATTTCAATTTACCTTATTTGGTGTAAAATTATTAAAATTACCTCAAGAAAGTTACTATGCATCTGGCTAAGGAATGACATCAGCTAAGTCAGAATAAATGGTTTTTTTAAAAAAGACAATAAATAGCAGCATGCATGTGTTGTTTCAGATCACTTTATTATCTCTTATAGTCTAGTTTACCCGTAAGGTAAACAATATAGAAATAACTGCATCTTAAAAGCATATATTCTATATTTAGCTATCAAAAACTTCTAAGGGAGATAAATTTCACATTTTACCTCTCCAGCCAAAGGTTTTAATTGATGTGCATGATATACTACATATAAATGTACATTATACATTTAAAATATTATTTAAATTTTAATGATCCTTATTATTAAAAATATACTATGGTCTACTAACTTCAGTGACAATTTCCAGGTACTTTTGTCAATAGAAATGGAAAATATCTGGTCATTACCATGTCAAATACTATGTTTTAAATATAAACATTATTAACATCACATAATCTTAATACCACTAATTATACTAATTAGGAATGGAATATATTAGTTAGAAGCAGTGATAATATTATCACTTTCATTAATTTATAAACAAATGGCATACAATAATTTTTTTTTCTGTCAACAGAAATGCTGAAATACATATACGAGCAGTCAAAACTAATCAATATTAATTTTATATTCCAACAAACTTTCTGGCATAGTCAGACAGGCTATTCCCCTGAGAACTACTGTTTTACACCAAGATTCATTTATTAGCTTATACTACCACCTCTTAGCCTAATATTTTCTCATGGAAACTAAGGAGAAACACCTAGAGAATTTGATGCTCTCAAGAATTTCCTATCTGAGATAATGAGTCCCTCTGAGAAACGAAGGAGATGAGGTCCTCATGGAGCAGTTAACTCAATGAAGGACATGAAGTTGTTAACCAAAGAAGAAAATTTAGAAGCAATATTTAAATTTACTTTTTGACACCTCACTTCTATCCCTTTTGGCCCATCACCACCACAACCCATTACAAAACATTTAAACTTGTAACTAATGGAAATATTATAGTTGTGGAAAGCTACTTTCTGTGATATAAAATAATACAATCCAAGTGTTATTTGTGATTGCAAGAAATGCTTACCAGTATGTTACCATGACTTAATATGACATCATAAAATGTCTTCAGAAAAAGAAATGAAGTCTACATCAGTCATCTTTTCCATCAAATGCAGCCACATTTAATCCGATTCCCTTTTATTGAAATTTAATCTAATTACTATGATTGTAGCTTTTGCAGAAGCAAAGAACAGATTTATAATACTTTTATCACATGCATTCCTAAAACTTGATGTCAAATATCCATCATTTCTTTGAGATTTATTTCTCAAATCTACTTTTCTTGATTTTCACTTTTTTGTGATTTGTCTGGTCACTAAGTCTTGAAACACCACAATTTTCTTAAGTCATTTCTTTCCCTGAATGCTCACATTCAATAAGTTTCTAAGTCTACCTATGACAGCTGTCTTTCATAGCTCTGACCTCTTTTTCATTTCCAATGCTCTTGCCCTAGCCCAGTAGCTGATTAAACTCTTTCATGATTTGTTACAAGAGCCTGTTCATTTGTTAATCTCTAGTGTCTCACTACTTCAAATCACCTCTCATTTGCTAAAACAGGAGCCTTTCTAAAGTACAGGTATTATCGTGCCTGTACTTAAAGTTCTGAAGTGGTCCTTATTGCCTAGAGAAATACATGTACATTTTTTAATGTGGATGTTCGTTCTGGACCAACTTTGCATTTCCAGTTCTATCTAAAGAGCTCCTGTTTATTTTATACTCCAAATGTATTAAACTACTGACCATTTCCCATTAACAATGAAAAAGTAAATTATCTCTGGAAAATAAGTTGGAATAAAGGGAAAGAATAGCCTTTGGCAAATGGCTCAAACTCCAGCTCAGATACAACTACTTCAGGCTTAAAAATTAGAAAGCCTCATTTACTATCACTTGGGAGAAAAATTACATTGAAGAGTCATTGTAAAAGTTAAATAAGGTAAGAAATATTAAATATACAGAATTGTCCCTGACATACAGTAGATCTTTGATAATTGTGATCTTTCCTGACTGCATGCCCTTACTTATGATGTTCTCTCAGATGAAGATGTTTATCCCATAAAAATAATACTAAAATAATCAAGGCCCAGTTGAAATATTCTTCCCGGAAAATGCTCTTGTTCCTCCCTGTTTTATTTGGCTATTCTTTCATGTGGGTTCTAGAAGCTCTTTATTTGCAGTCCTGTTTTAGCACATATTTCACTCTATATTGGATGTTAGTTCATTTTAATGAAAACTTAGAGGTGGATGATTGGGGCGAATTCTTGAAATTAAAAAACAAAAAACCAAAATGTACATATCAATAGAGGACAAGGGAAAATTTAGAAGAATTTAGCAAGATGAAAGAATCAAAATGCTTACCGTAGTTGGTATGTGAGGGGATATGGGAGGAAGGGTAGAAGATAGTGAAGTGGAAGAAAAAGAAGCCCCCTACCTGACCTACCTAGTATTTCCCTTGGTGGAAAGTAACATCATCCAGTGCCTCACTGTCCACTTACACAAAGTCCAGTATATAATAAAACTTTTCTAGATGTGAGAAGAAGCAAGAAAACCATATCATCAATAATCAAGATTTTTTTTAGGAGCCTTAGAAAGTGACTCCTAGATAATCCAGATTTTAAAGTTAGCAAGTAAATATTTGAACATAACTATGATTAATTTGAGGAAAATATGGACAAAACAGATGAACTCATGGGAAGTCACCAAAGAGTTGAAATAGATATAAAAAGAATAAACTATACATTCTAGAAATGAAAAGTAAAATAATAAAAATTCAGTCTAGGTTTAACATCAACATCATAATATAGGAATAGTGATTGAAATAAATAAGTAGGAAAAAAACCAAACTGATGATAAGAAAGAAAAAAGAGTCACCATCTTAGGGTGCTGAGACGGCTGTGCTGGTGGGCGGCCGCGAGTGGTGTGTAGGTAGGTAGATGGGCTTGGTCCCGCGGTCTTGCCTCTCTCCTGTTCAACTCGGGGCTCCCATGCCCCACCACCAGACCTGGGAAGAGTTTAGCCGCGCGGCGGAGCCGCTCTACTTCACCTACCCTACGGCATTCGGATGGGAGTGTGTGTATTAAAGTAACAGATGATTTAGTTTGTGTGATGTATAGAACAGCCCCACCTCAAGATGTAAAGAAGACTGAGAATTTCCACAGTCAACTAATGCGATTTATGGTAGCCAAGGAACCCGCAGTGTTGCCATGGAAGCAGACTGAACGGTTTGAAATGGAGATTGTTTGTCACGTTATGAGGAAGAAAATATCTTTTGAATTTGAGAAAATGTTGGAACAGAAAATACTTCATGTAACTAAGTGGAGTATTCAAAATCCAAGAGATCATTTTTTGTATTTTCTTTTTAATGTTTACTTTAGAGAGCTAGGAATATAAATGCTTTCAATTAGAAAATCTTTATTTATTTTTGGAAATTGAACAAGAATTACATCTATCTTGGAAAATTTTTGTGGATTGTTTGATGTTAGGTAAAATATATAATCCTCTGATAAATTTGTATGAGTAATTTGCAAATGAGATATCAAGAAAAGCTAGTTCTTCCACCAATTTAGTTGATCTGTCTTTAAAAGAAAATGAAATGTAACCATTTTGATAGATCAATACATTTCTTTTGGAGCATAAAATTTGTGTTGTTGATGACCAACAAATATAAAATGTGGTAATTGGAATTAACTATACACCATAATATACCTGATTATGTACAGTAGTGTAGTCTTATTATATCTAAAAAAGTAATAATGAATAACAAGTATGCTTTGCCTTAACCTTTACAGATTTAAGCTATAATTTTTAGTGTAAGGGATTTGTAGTATCATAACCTTGTTGAGCAATGACTAGTTTTGCAAAATCTGGTTTTCAGTGATCAGAAACAACAGCATTTATTTGAATGCATGAATGAAATGATGATCACTAATAGACTGAAACCACCATATTACACAAATATTTACTACATATTTTTCAACTATAGTTTCTCAGAAGGGCTAAGGATTATTCGAACCATTAAATCTTTGCATACTTCTATGACACCTCTGCCCATTTTCTCTCTTTACTTAACCAAGGTGTTATGCATAACTGTCACAACTGTTATATTTTCCAGTAAACCATAAGTGTGATATTATTTGATATTTATCTTATATTTGCAAGCTGAATTTTACCACCTAAATGTAATGTTCACATGCTGATTCCTCAAGAATGAAATGAAGGCACTACCTTAAAATAACTTTTGAAGAAATTTGTCATGTTCAACAACATGTTAGCATAGTAAGTTCTATTAACCATATGAATTTTGGCATGCTTCAGAGAAGTCAGTAAATAAAATATTACATAAATATAAAACAGAAAAGAGAATAGAGACAAATTATGAACATAATGACATATAGGTCACATACAAATAGTTTAAGATACAAATTAGAGCACCAGAAGGAGGAGTCAGAAAAAATGGGGCAGAAGCAAAACTTGAGAAATAATGGCTAAGACTTTTCAAAAACCAATGAAAAACATCAACCAGTATATTTAAGAATCTCAGTAAATGCTAAGAAAGATAAACAGAAAAAAAAACTTCATAAAGGTCTACCATCTTAAACATGATACCAAAAGTATGAGCCATAAAAGAAAAAAAAATCAGTAAATCAACATCATCAAAATTGAAAACATTTGCTTTGTGAAAGGCCCGTCAAGAGCCTAAAAGACTAGGAGAAAAATATTTGCAAATCACATATCTAACAAAAAACTTCTAACTAGAATATATAAAGAACTATCAAAACTCAACAGTAAAAACACAAGCAATCCAATTAGAAATGGGCAAAATGATGTTGAACGTATTTTTACATGCTTATATATCATGTGAAAATATGTTCAACATCATTAGCCATTGGGGAAATGCAAATTAAAATTACAATGCTAGCAGACTAGGGTGACTATATTTATATTTTGTATATTTCAAAGTAACTACAAGAGAGGATTTGAAACGATACCAACACATAGGAGTGATAAATACTCAAGGTGATAGATATGCCAAATACCCTGACTTAATCATTACACATTCTATGCATGTAACAAACATTCACAAATACCCCACAAATATGTAAAATGTTATCAATAAAAGAAAAAAATCACAATGAGTTATCACTGCATATTTAAGAGTTAAAATAAAAAATACTAGTAACACCAAATGCTGAAAAGAATGCAGAGAAATAAGCTCTAATACATTGTTCCTAGAAATCTAAATAGTACAAACCACTCCAGAAAATAGCTCCTAAAAAATTAAACATACATTAACCACATAACCCAGAAATCACATCTCTCAACATATATCCCAGAAAAATGATAACTTACGCTCACACAAAACCGTATTTTTTTATAGTAGTTTTATTTGTAATACTGAAACACAGAGACACAACCTAAATATTCTTCAGTGGGTGAATGGTTAAACAAACTATGCTACATCCATATCATGAACTACTATTCAACAGTAGAAAGGAAGAAACTATAGATACATGCAACAGCTTGGATTGAGGTCAAAGGAATTAAGCTGAGCGAAAAAAGCCAGTCTCAAAAGGTTACATACTATATGATTCCATTTATAAACATCCTCAAAATGACAAAATTATGGACATAGTGAACAGATCAGTGGTTTCCAGGAGTTAGGGATAGGTCATTGAGACGAGAAAGGGACAGGTATAACTATAGAGGGGTATCACAGACATATTTGTGGTGATGGAACAATTGTGTATCTTGATAGTGGTGGTGCTTAGACAAATCTACACGTGATAAGTTACATCCAACTATACACACATGCACATGCACACACATGCACAAGTGCCTGTAAAACTGGTGAAATCTGAGTAGGATCTATGGATTATACAAATGTCATTTTCCTGGTCTTGATATTTTGCTAAAGTTACATAAGATGTTCCATTGGGGAAAACTGGGTGAAAGGTATGCAGGACCCCTCTGTATTACTTTTCCAACTTCTTGTAAATCTATAATTTTTTCAAAATAAAAAGTTTTAAAAAACATTAGCAAATAGAATAAGGAAGGTCTGTATGAACTAATATAGAGTGATTTCCAGGTTATTTTGTTAAGTGAAGTAAGCAAAGTGCTTTTTTCATAAAAGAAAAAAGGTAATATAATAAAATATTCAACTATCTGCCCTTTTATGCAAAAAGAAATATGGGAATGATAAACCAGAAACTAATGAGACTAGTTACCCATGGTGGGGGGTGATGTGGAATAAAGTGTGAAAAATGGGAAAATGGAGTGGAATGGAAAGGCTGAGGGGGAGTGTCACTTTTCTAAGTACATATAACCTCTGTGTAGTTCTTACTCTTATAGCCATAATACTGCTTCACATATTCAAAATTTAAATAAATAATTAAAGTCAACTAGCAGGAGAGGTACCCAAAAGAAATATAAACAGTAATAAATGAAACCACCTGTATTACAAATGAACAACCTAACCAAGTTAAAGAGGATAAGAGAGAAAAATAACTAACCTAACTAACTTTGGTAAGAGAGAATATTTTGACTATTAAGGTTAGACTACTACTACCCTTAGACTACTCTAAGGGTAAGAACAAAAAGAACTATACACAAATATTATTGTACCCTACTTAGTAAAATCGCTATTTCCAGGAGTATGGATAAGCAATTCTGAAACTATTTGCATATTAATATTGAGCAAATAAGTAAAGACATACTACATATTAAAAGCCAATTTTCCCACTGCCAGAGAAAGAAGGTACAAATAAGGAAAGGAGGGAAGCTAGAATAAACTCTGTGGTATTTGGTTCGGAATGGAAGGCATCAATATGAACTGTGGTTTTTACACACACACACACACACACACACACACACACACACACACACACACACAGCTAGATATAAAACTGTGTGTATGTATATGTCAGTACATATATTTATATATAATATTTCTAAGCTCTGTTCCCCGAGAGAGCCTAGAATCAATAACAAATCAATAGCAATGAGCACATCTAGTGCCCAGATCTTAATCTCTAAATATACTGTTCAGAGAAAGGAACCAGGGTTCCTTGGAGAAATGGTTGATTACAGGGCTGGGGCAGCAAAAGTCCAAGATGCCCCTGGAGCAGCTGGTAGTGACACAGAGTATACACACACTCAAACAATGATGGGGGCATGTTAAAAGAACATTAAATAAATGACTGAATAAATAATAAATGAGGGAAGAAGTAATAGCTTTTCTTTACAGTAGAATTCCAATTAACAAATGTAGAACGAGTAATGGAAATAGAAAATATTAATAGATGCCACAGAAACAAGTGTTGCAGGCAAGAATCATTGATGAAGAACAAAATATTTGTACAATCTCAAAGTATTCCCCCACAAGAGAATTATTAATTACAAAAGGAAAAAATGGTAACTTCACAGTGGAGAAGCCTGGAAAAAATTATTTTAACTAAGTGATCAAAGTTAACATCACAAGAGTAAAAGGAAACATCACCCACCTCTTGATATGATGCACTAAGTGGAGCACATAATTTCTGTGATATTTTTGCAAAATTGCATAACCTCAATCTATAAGAAAACATCAGACAACCCCAAATTGAGGTTATTTCTACAAAATGACTGACCAATATTTTTCAGAAATGTCAGGGTCATGAAAGATAAAGAAAGACTGAGGAGCTGTCCCATGTTCCTAAGAAGATACAGCAACTAACTGCAATGTGGAATCCTGGATTAGATTCTGGAATAGTATAAGGACATTAGTGGGTGGGACAGTTTGCAAAATTTGAATAGTAGTTTATCAATGTTAATTTCCTGTGTTTTGAACTTGTGCTATGATTATGTGAGACATCAACATTAGGGAAGCTAGTTGAAGGGTATACATGAACTCCTGAACTATTTTTGCAACTTTTTTTAAGTCTAAAATTATTTCAAAATAAAAAGCTAAAAGAATCAACAAAATACATTCAGAAAAGGTCATTTAAAGAGCATTGGATTTAGATGCAAAGCAAATATACGTATATATGTCTATATACACATATCTATAATCTATATTTCTCAAGACAAGTAAGAATGTAAGGTATCCTTTTTAAAGCAATAATTTAAGATCTACCTAAAGGAAAAAAAGACATTCTGTGATAAAGACATCTGCACTCAAATGTTTACGGCAGCACAATTCACAATTGCAAAGATGTGGAAACAACCCAAGTGCCCATTAATACATGAGTGGATTAATAAAATGTGGTATATGTAAACCACGGAATACTACTCAACTACAAAAAACAATGGTGAACTAGCACCTCTTATATTATCCTGAATAGAGCTTGAGCCCATCCTTCAAAGTGATGTATCACAAGAGTGGAAAAAGATGCACCACATGTACTGGCCATCAAATTGGTAGTAACTGATCAACACTAAGGTGCTCACATGGTAGTAATATTCATTGGATGCCAGTCAGGTGTGGGGGGCAGGGGTAGGTAAACTCACAACCAATGGGTGCAGAGAGCACTGTATGGGGGAAGGGCACCCTCATAGCCCTGGCTTGGGCAAGGCAAATGTATTACATGTAACCAAAATGTTTGTACCCCCATAATATCTTGAAAAAAAAAAGATGCTCTACTTTCCCATTTTCCTCAGTTGATCATTCCTTGCCAAAGAAGGCATGGCTTTGCTGCAGAACTATGGTTGCCTCTGCTAAGATTCTTCTATAAGGGTTTGCACAGCCTCTACATAGCATCCCAATCTGTTTCAGCCAGATTAAGCATTTGTGGATATTTTTGGTTATGATGGCCCAGGGCTAGAATTGCTTGTCTATAGATATATGGGCTCAAGAGCCTTCTCTTGCTCCAAGCCACACACAAAGCTCACAGTGTCATAAGCTGATTTGTAAATAGATAGAAGCAATATACTCAAATACCATTAATTTTTTCTCCAAAACTGAAATTAGCCCACTTAGTCTATCAGTTCCTTATGGCAGCTTTAACAAATTGCCATAAACTCAGTGGCTTAAAATAACATAAATTTATTATCTTATAGTTCTGGAAATCAGAAGACCAAAATCCATTTCAGTGGGCTAAAATCAAGGTGTCAGTGACAAGCTGCCAGGTGTCAAGGTGGTCAATTAAGACAACACACCAAGCTGAGAGTAACAATCAAGCCTTTCTTCACTTGCAGGGATAGTATATGCAAGAGACAAAATAGGCTCCAGTTTTTCCCAATGTTTCATTTTTATCTAAAGGAACAGCAATGGGCAAAGTTCAGGTGGATAAGTACAGATAGGAGGATCATCTCATTGCTAAGGAGCCGTGATGAAAAGGCTCTTGCCCTTTTAAGGACCCAGAGAAGGGCTAGGAGTAGGAAAGGACAGAGTCAGAGTGAAGTACCTTTGCCAAGTCCCCTCAAGCCTCCCTGCCTCCAGTAAAAGGGGTCCAAATTGGCTAGGAATGTAAATATGTTCATGAGTACGGCTGGAAGAGGGTGAAGGAGAGTGGTAGGGAGGGCTTGGCCCTTGACTGCAACTCCAGAGACTGCAATGTACTAGCTGTGCGGCAAGTCTGGTGTGGGGAGAGCTGCTTTCTGCCATGAGGTCTGCTAAGCGGCCAAGCATTTGTGACCGCCTGTGGTCAGGCCTGAAAGGTTACACATAGAATTTTGGCCTGGAGCTGTTTCAAAGTAACTCTTGACAAGATACTTCTTAGATAAGAAGTGCAAAATACTTATTAATTAATTTTACAGTGGACAAACTTAGCAGACACCTCACAAACCAGATAATAAAAGTCAAAATCTCTAATAATGAACACATTGACATCAGATGCCTTTTGATACAATGAATGAGAAGATAGCATTCCTGTGGTATTCCTGTCAAAAATGAAGAATGAGGAAAAGTCAAATGTCCCACATTGAGAGACATTTTACTAAGTGACAGGCCTATATTCTTGAAAAATGTCATGCCATGAAAGACAAGGAAAAACCGAAGAACTGTTTCAGATATGGAACACTGAAGAGACAAGACAAATAAATGCAACACATAATTTTGAGTTGGATCCTAGAGCAAAAAGAAAAAAGTGATTATAAAGGACATTCTTAGGGCAATTGACAAAATTTGAATGTGGTGTATAGACTGGCTGGTAGGATTGCATCAGTGTGAATTTTTTATTCTGATGGGTATGCTGGAAATGTACTCATTAGGAGAATGTCCTTGTTTTTAGGACATACACCGTGAAGAATTTAGGGGCAGGGGCCATAATGTCCAGAACTTGCAAATGCCTAAGAAAATTTACAAATAAACAGACACACACACACACACACATACACCCACAGGCATGCCCCACCACACCTGGCCTAGAATTTGGATCTAATATTCAATATGTTTTCCATTAAAAAATAGTTAGATGTTCAGAGAATAACATATGAAATCAGGTTGTTCCAAAAGTTCCTTACAAGCAAAAGAAGAGATCTATGCTATAAATAGATTTCTGGAAAATAAGTCCTAGTTGTAAGAAAGAAGGTTTACAACTTTTCGGTTAATAGTTCTAAAAAAAAAAAAGGGACAACAACAAAAAGACCCCAAAATGAACAAAAGTGGAACTTCCATATTATGTTACCACTTTTATAAAACTGGGACCATGTTTTGTACATTTTTCTACTTTTTTATTTTCTCATTCAGCAATAATTTAGGATCTGTGAGAGCTACAATTCCTTAGTTATAGATGGATGCATATTATTCTTTTCAGTGAATATATTAATTATTTAAATGATTCTCCATCAAAAAACCTATATTTTTCTTCATCTTTGGCCATTAAAATATTTCTAAAATGAACATCATTGTCGATTTGTCCTTACATAGTTTCCTTTCCATAGGAAAGATTCTTAGAAATGACAGTGTGAGGTTGAGAATATATGTAGTTTTTTAGAAACTGTTGACATATTTCTCTTCAGAAAGCTTGTAACACTTTAAATAGCCACCAGTAATCTCTGAGTAGTATTTTTCCTTCATCCACATTAACAATAAAATTCACTTCTCCTTTTGTTTCTAACTTGGTGAGTATGGAGAGCTTTATCATCATACTTTAATATATCCTTCCCTCCTATTTCAGAATCAACAGCATATTTTCTTATATCTATTGGTCATTTGGATTTGCTGTTCTCTAAGCTGCTTATATAATTTGTCATTTTCCTATTGGGCTGTTTGTAGTGTGTTTTTTTAAATTTGTTAAAAGATTTTTAAAAAATTTAATAGATACCAAATATTTTTTCTAGAATTAAAAATATATGTCTTCCAAATCTACTTATCCAGAAAAAATTGAAATGAATCCGCATATTACAGCATACAAAAATAAAAAATATATTTTGGTTAGATTAAATACTGTACTATAAATAAATTTTAAACCAGATAATGTAAGGGGAAATGTATAACCTGAGATGAAGAAGACCTTTGTAACTAAGACTGAAAACTTGAAATTCATGAAAGAAAGGATATACTGGATACATAATAATTTTTTAAAAAGCTATTTTATGTAAAATATTTAATACACCAAATTAATAAAGTTTTCTTAAATGAAGTTAAATAGTGGTCTATTTTCTTATGGAGAAATCAAAGACTTTATGACATAACCTCAGATGATATCTTAAAGAATTTACACATGAAATAAAGAATTTCTTCCTGATATAAGTAATTAAGTGGTTTTAGAGAACTCATTGAATAGTTTACAAAAGAAAATTCATCTCAATTCAATAGCACAAAATTCACTTTCTTTGATACTATATTCTAGTCTCTATTGTCATTCTTTTGTATTAGCAAAAGTTGAAGATTCAGGCCCTAGAGAAGGGGTTTTGCTAAGCAAATCAGTGATGAAAGAGTGATCTCACTTCATAGAGATCTCTTCCCTCTGTTCCCATTGGGTATGTGGTTAACTACTATAAACTGTGGGGGGAGAGTTTTGCAATTCAGTGATTGAGACTTCTGCTAGAGACTAAAATATACACCAAGATTTGACAAAGAAAATACTGTTATCCTCCTTGCAAAACTGACTGGAAAAAAAATCTCTGAAAATAGCAGTTGATGCCCTAAAATCCAAGTGATATGATGCCAGCATACCACATTCTGGTCATCTGCAGTATTTCATCCTTATTCTCTAATTAACTTTGAATGGACACTTCACATGACTTGCTGCATAGTGAGTGGAATTTAAAAAGTTGAATAAATTTCATGAATCAATTATACAACTAAATACTATATGAAGATGTTGTATCTGTGCACTTTAAATTAGTCCTATTTGAACTCAAGGCTCCTTGGACATAAAAATACATTGATCTATCTCTAATATTTAAAATGGAGGTAAGTAAACATTTCTAAAAATTGTTACATAAAATTACATTAAAATTTGAGTGCTCTAAGCACTCATTTAATAGTTTGTTTATAATTCAGATCTCATCAAAGACCAAATTATCTGCTAGAAAAAATTGGACTTATTCAGCTTCAGCTTCTGTATGTCTTATTTTTATGTATAATGTTATTTTGAATATGTTTGTAATCTCCATGGGAAATATGAACTTTAGAGCAAGTTGGTCTTTGGTTCTAATCTTCAGTTTGCTACTTATAAGCTCTAGGATTTTGGGAAAGTAATTTAATTTCTTTGAGCATATAAATTCAGGCTTCTGCCTACAAAATTAATTTTTTTATGAACTGGAAAATTTTTTCAATAAACTACATTGCACTGCAAAGCTGGTCTATAATGTATTGGCTACATGAAAAAATGACTCCTATTATTCATCCTTATAATTCCAGCAAAAAGACGGTATTTGGAAGTCTATCTTATAAGGATATGAGATTATTTGAAAAAACATAAAAGTAAACAGCTTTTATTCTGAAAGGAAAATAGTAGTCCCATAATTTACAGAAGATAAAACTGACATTCAAAGCTATAAACTAACTTGCCCAATTATACAATGACTTAGTGAAAGATCTGGGTCTAAAACTCTTGTTATCTCTCTTATCTCAATGTTCTTTTCATTGTGCAGCTTAACAAGATGCTTCCAAGACTCTGTTGAATCTCATCCTTTTGAATAAGCTCAGGTGTAGAAAGAAAAAATTCAAAAGGGAGATGACAGATGTAAGGTCAGCCAATACACAGGTAAAAAAGGAGGTAATGATATACATTCATCTATTCAAGTATTCTAAACTACAGGTTAAAATATTTTGAGGTAATCACAGATAAAAATATTATAAAGATTCCATCAGCAACTTTCTAAATTTTCTTCCATTGATTTCTGTTTTAATCCAGTTTCTATGCTCTCTTTCTGATCTGGTTGGTGTCTCACAAAATTCAAATGAGTTGTTTTGCTGTCGAATTGAACGTTGCTATTCAGAATGAGAAAAATGTTATCTGGAGATGCTGGCAATCTAGATTCATTGGAAAGCAGAGAAATCTGCAGCCTTTAAGATATTAGCCACAATTGCAAGCAATTGGAGCAAGTGTTAACAGGTAAGTATTCAGTAGCTTATCTGATATAATCCTAAAGATGCAGGTAAGGACTTTCTAGTTTTTGTTTTGTTTTATTTTGTTTTCAGTTATCAGCAAATGCTTCAATCCTAAAATCAGAGATGTGAATCAGAATTCAAATTACTTAAAATTTCCAAAATACAAAATGATACCACAACTGTTTAATCTAAAGATATGCTTTTAAGGGTGGAGAGATATTTGAAGTTAGTATGTGTTTGGGAGGTAGAAAAACATGCAAAAAACTGAGCAAAGCAGAATATGAGAATTCAGTGCTCTGAAATTTCCCAAGTTTCCTCCCCTCATTGCTTTCCATCTCTATTATTGTTATTCTGTTCCAGTGATTCCTGTAGAGTGATAAATATTTTCCCTCTTCCTTGTGCCCTGACTACAGAACATGAGGGAATGTTATTAAATACATACAACAGGGTAGACTAATATATTATATTGATGACAAAGCAGTTTTCTACTTTTTTAAGTACTGAATCTCAGAAAGAAGGGTTCAATTGATTTAAAAGGAGTTAACTGATTCTCTCTTCTGTAATCTTCAGCTCAGAGGGCTTCTTGGTTAGGCAATCTGTCGGCTGAGTTTTAAGAAGAAAAGCCAGATAGAGGACCTGGTCAGGAAATGCCACTTATCCATATTAGAGGAGAAAACATATGCAATGTCCTCAATGGTGAGAGAACCGCTGAGCAATAATATAAAGGTAGTCCTTATAACTTATCCAAACAGGTAACTATGTCAGGACAGCAAGAGTACACTTGGCAGTCCTGGATGAACTGGGGCATTTCAGTCATCCCAATAATATGAACTTGAGGGGTTCTGTTCAATGTGTGTGCAAATCAAGGAAATTGTGAAGTATGTGAAATGTCTCTTTACTGATGCCATTTATTCAGTTTTGCCTGATTCCTGAAGTCCTTGGCAATATATATTTTTTACCAATAAAATACAAAATGCTTCCACACTCCATCCTTTAGACAAGCTCCTTGTAGATTGAGAGTGAATTTTAAGGAAGTATTAAAAGCTAAAAAAAGTTAAATTTCTTATAAAGATTTGCACATTCATTGGGATCGAAGGCTTAACTAAAGCAATGCTAGTCTGAGAGTAGAACACAGAATAAATTGGTGAGTGGAGTCATTTAAAAAATATTTAAAAAGTAATGTCTGCTTAGGTAAAATTAAAACAAAAAACAGGTAAATTTATAAGTAAAGTCTGCTTTATTCTCTGTCATCTCCATTTCCCAGGAGCAATACTTTCTTCTGTATTCTTTAAGGTAGTTTTTTATTTATATATTGTTTTACATGTATAATATTACTAATATTATATTATATTCCTTTTCTTTTTTTTTTTTTTTTTGGAGACAAAGTTTTGCTCTGTTGCCCAGGCTAGAGTGCCGTGGCGTCAGCCTACCTCACAGCAACCTCAAACTCCTGGGCTCAAGCGATCCTTCTGCCTCAGCCTCCTGAGTAGCTGGGACTACAGGCATGTGCCACCATGCCCAGCTAATTTTTTCTATATATTTATAGTTATTCAGCTGATTTCTTTCTATTTTTAGTAGACACGAAGTCTCACTCTTGCTCAGGCTTGTCTTGAATTCCTGACCTCGAGAAATCCTCTTGCCTTGGCCACCCAGAGTGCTAGGATTACAGGCGTGAGTCACTGCAAATATTTCCTTTCTTAAACTGATGGACTCATGCTATACAAATGTTCATAACTTCCTTTTTTTTTACTCAAAGATACATTTGAACATCATTTCCTGTCCGTATACATGATTAGATATCTCGAATTTCTTTTTAGATGAGAGCAAGGAGACTTTTTTAAGGGAAGTAACAGTTCTAGAATAAGTAAAAAAAATGAAAATACACATTCTAACATTTTGATGAGCATTAATGAAATTGAAAAATAGATTTGTTGATATTGATAAAATAATAAAATAATTTAGAATGTCCCATTAAGATTTCCTTGGGATAAATAAATGTTTAGTTGGTGGAGTTGGCATATGAGTCCCTCCAGGGAATTTAGGGCTCTGAATAGTCTCTGCTCAAAGCATCACAGAGTTCCTGCATCACTGTTGTACTTTCACTGGCACGGCTGTGCTTCTATGTGCCAGGCATGGTACCAGGCAATTTACACTAAAGATCACATTTGTACTTCACATCAAATGGTTACTAGGACCCCTATTGTTGGGGTTGATGGTTTGGGAGTTATAAAGGGAATAGGAAGTTGAATTTTAACAGGCAGAGCCATTTCCATTAGTAACCCCAGGAAATTTAAAATTCTAAAAATCATAAGTAAATCTTCCCTGAGCACTTTAGACCTTGGATCACTATAGTTCCTTTCATCTACAAGCCTTGATTTCTAAAGGCCAGAGTCCAGGCTAAGCGGTGTGCATCTATGCCTCACGTTATTTATGCTTTACATTAAGACAACTTAGGAAAGCATTACAGTAGTCTTCCCTTGTCTGCTTTTTTGCTTTCTACGGTTTCAGTTACACAGTCAACTGCAGTTTGAAAATTCTAAATGGAAAATTTCAGAAATAAATGATTCATACGTTTTAAATTTGTGCCATTCTGAGTAGCATGATGAAATCTTGTGTTGTCCAGCTCAGTTGTGACTGGGACGTGAATCATCCCCTTTGTCCAGCATGTTCGTGCTGTGCGCACTACCTGTCCATTAGTCACTTAGCCATCAGTTATCAGAGGGACAGATTATAGGAAGGGTGAGTATAGTACAATAATGCATTTTGAGAGACAGAGAAATAACACAGGCACATAACTTTTATTAGACTATATTGTTATAATTGTTCTATTTTATTATTAATTGTTGTTAATCTTTTACTGTGCCTAATTTACAAATTAAACTTTTTCATATGTATGTATGCATAGGAAAAAGCAGAGTACACAGGGTTTGGTACTATGTGTGGTTTCAAACATCCACCTGAGGTTCTGGAATGCATCCCCTGCAAATAAGAGATAACTATACTGTATTCATTTTATAAAAGAAGCCTGAAGATCAGAGGATAAGAAACATTCCAATGTCATGCAACATTCCTAATTAAGGAAGGAAGTGATATAAGTCCAGGCCTGTCAACTTCAAATTCACGCTATTAAATAATCTTATACAAATTATATGACTGAAAGGATATGTCTCCTTAAATTGTGTCTGGTAATTTACCAGATACTGCCTACATTGTTTTGGGGGAGAGTGAGTAATGAGAGGTGGGGCTTACCAATTTTAACTGATTCCCACATCCAGGAAATCTCATTGGCATTGTGGAGAAATTAGAATGAATTCAAATGGCAGAAACTGTATCTACATCTACCTATTAGCAAATATCCAGGTAGAAGGAATGGGAAAAATGCATTTATAAAACATTAACATATCAAAGGATAAATTCTATGAATGTGGAAACTGAAAATATGCCTTAAAATTCTTGAAATTCACTTTGCTAATATGCTGCTACAAATATATAAACACTTTTGAAATACTTGGACAGATAAATATTTATATTCTTATCAATGTATTTTTCACATTAATAGGATCAGTCTATAAATTTATGCAAATTGCTAGTGAAATGATTATAACTAACTGACATAGTCAATAAATATGTGTTTATTAACTTAGTGACTTTTTACATTTTAGGGAACCAAGAGTTGAACCCTTTAACATGAATTGGGTAAATGAGAGTGTACCACAGGAATTCATTCTGTTAGGTTTCTCAGATCGACCATGGCTAGAGCTTCCACTCTTTGTGATGTTTCTGTTTTCCTATATCTTAACCATCTTTGGCAATCTGGCAATAATTCTTGTGTCGCATCTGGATTCTAAACTCCATACCCCCATGTATTTTTTTCTTACCAATCTCTCACTCTTGGACCTTTGCTACACCACAAGTACAGTTCCACAAATGCTGATGAACATATGCAGCATCAAAAAGGTAATTAGTTATGGTGGCTGCGTGGCCCAACTTTTCATTTTCCTGGCCTTGGGCTCTACTGAATGTCTTCTCCTGGCTGTCATGTCCTTTGATAGGTTTGTAGCTATTTGTCGGCCTCTCCATTACTCAGTGATCATGCACCAAAAGCTCTGCCTCCAGTTGGCAGCTGCATCCTGGATTAGTGGCTTCAGCAACTCAGTATTGCAGTCCACCTGGACCCTTCAGATGCCACTTTGTGGTCACAAAGAAGTGGATCACTTCTTCTGTGAAGTCCCTGCACTGCTTAAGTTGTCCTGTGCTGACACAACAGCAAATGAGGCTGAACTATTCTTCATCAGTGTGCTATTCCTTCTGATACCTGTGACACTCATCCTCATATCATATGCTTTTATTGTCCAAGCAGTATTGAGAATACAGTCTGCTGAAGGTCGACGAAAGGCATTTGGGACATGTGGCTCCCATCTAATCGTGGTGTCACTTTTTTATGGCACTGCTATCTACATGTATCTGCAACCACCATCCCCTGCCTCCAAAGACCGGGGAAAGATGGTATCTCTTTTCTATGGAATTATCACACCCATGTTGAATCCTCTTATCTACACACTTAGAAACAAAGATGTAAAGGAAGCTTTTAAGAGGTTGATTGCAAGGGTCTTAATCAAAAAATAAGGAAGTTTCAAATGATAGGCCTTATTAAAGCCTTGAATTTTACACACTTTATAATTTAATTCTCTCCAAGTTGTTTTATTCTCACTACTCTTAGAAAGAACTATTATGGTGATCTTCTTCAAATAAAATATTGACAGAGAACTACATCTTCTTTGCACTGCCTTAATATATTTATTGCACAAATCCTGAGAACTATATTTATGATTTCCACAAATAGTATAACCTTAAAATCTTTGAGGTCTCAAGCTTTATACCACTGGTTTGCATAGTTAGGGAAGAGTCTCTCATTTCTCTGAGACTAGAATAAAAACTTAGAAATCCTTTCCCCCAAAACATACGTTTTTATACACATACAGATACACTAATACTCACACACATACAAACATAAATGCCACAAATTTTTTTTAGACAATTGTGGGAGATCGAACAGAAGACTAAAACAATCCAGTCTCCTCTTCTTAACTGTAGATATAAGGTTAGCAGACCTAGCTTAAATGTTAACACTATTCTTACATTAATACAATACTAAAACCCACAACGATTTTTCTTCCACAGTTTTACTTAGATTTTTTTTTTTTTTTTCTTTAGAGACAGAGTCTCACTGCATTGCCCTGGCTAGAGTGAGTGCCATGGGGTCAGCTTAGCTCACAGCAACCTCAAACTCCTGGGCTCAAGCAATCCTTCTGCCTCAGCCTCCCAAGTGGCTGGGACTACAGGCATGTGCCACCATGCCCGGCTAATTTTTTCTATATATTTTTAGTTGGCCAATTAATTTCTTTCTATTT
>CAUYRT010047377.1:0-86255 GCA_963574885.1 Lepilemur ruficaudatus
ATTAACTGTACACCTCGGTAAATTCACTGAAAATCATTTAATTGTACACTTAAAATGGAGTGTTGGTTGTATGTAGGTATAGTTGGAGCACTATGTATGTACTCTCTGGACTACTTTGACAGAGTAGGTTTTTGAATGTAACAAGATAAGTCAACTTGAGTGGTAATATATCTTGAGAAATTAGCTCACTACAAATTGTGACTGTAAACATTGTACTGTAAATGTTTTGTAGTTTTCCCCCAATAAAATTTTCAGAAGAGAGAAAAAAAAAAAAGAAGTTGTCTTTGCACTGGTAAATTATTTAGGTAGAATTTCAGGCGATTACTAGTGTCATTTTAAGCTATTTAGCTTTTCATATACTTAATCTCCCACTGTTTATAATCTGTCACCAAATTTTGCTCATTTGTTCATTGTCCTTCCAAAATATCTTTCCATTTCATTGCTTCTGCCTTATTTTGATTCTTTATCCTCTCTTCCAAGAACTACGTCAACAGCCTTTTAAGTGACACCCACATTGCCCATTCTAACTCATCTTCCACTTGTAACCAGAGTTGACTTTCTGGTTTTAAATACCGATCTGATCAGGCTCTTCCTCTGCTCTGAAGACGTGCCTGGATCCCTATCATCATCTTCATGATAAGACCTGAACTCCCTGGAATGCCATCAAACGCTCTTCCCTATCTGACACCAGGATGCCTTTCCAGCCCCTTTCTCTATTTTGAGGCCACATAAAACTAACATCTGTTTGTTCTTCCTTCCCTCCTGCTGTGACTGTAGTTGGGGGGGGACCTCTACCTGGAAGTCCCTTCTCCCCTTCTCTGCCAGCCATTTATTTTCATTCATTTTTCAAAGCTCCTTGTACCTAATGCTTATTACAATGCAATGTGACCAGTGCTATAATAGGGGTATGGATAGCACTGATCACATTGTACTGTAATTTGCCCAATCACATACATGATTTTGCCTTTGTAGGGGGGCTGGAGCCTGAGCTAGAGCCAGGATGCCTGGGTTCCAATCCCAGCCTGGTCCATGACTATCTCGGTGACTTTGGTTATGTTTATACCTCATTTTCCTCATCTGTAAAAGTAGGATAACTCAGTATCAAGATTATAATGTTAGATGGACATACCTAGAACAGTGCCTGATATATTTAGCAAGTTCTCAATGGATGCTTTCCTATTCAGTCTAATTATCAACTTATAGAAGTTAATATCCCAAATTTAGTAAGTTCTCAATGGATGCTTTACCATTCAGTCTAATTATCAACTTATAGAAGTTAGTATCTCAAAGATATATATATATGTGTGTGTATATATATATTCTATGTGTATATATATAGAAGTTTATATCCTGAAAGATATAAACTACAGTAACTATTAAAAGAATACAAAGAGTAGCTTATGAGTACCTCATCAATATACAGATGACATCATTATAATAAAAGAATGAAGATACGAATTTGGAACAGTATTTCAAGATTTTTGTCACTAAAGACACATTAGTTTAGCAAATGGTGAAACTCTAGTGGATGAGTTGAATGTCCTGAGTTGTATGGGCTCCTGTGGCTAGTTTCAGCTCCCCCCTCCCCACCTTCCACAGGTTTCCCACCTTTTCCTGCCTTGCTCCATGACCTTGGGGACTGCCACTGTTGGCTGCAATATCTGGAGAACCTTTGTCCTCTGGCTTAGGGTTGGGTTTGGCCAATGGGACTGGGGGTGGAGGAAGAGCACTGAGGTGCTACTTTGTGGCGTGGCCCTGCCTTGGCCAGTCTGGCAGGGCTGTGTCCAAGGGTGACCACGGCTCTGGTGGGAGCCCCTCACAGGCTGCAGCTCTCAAAGAGTTCTTCTGATTCAGTCTCCTCTCTCTAACTGGGCCTGAGTGTTTCCACTGACTTCGACAGGGTCCTTATGAGTCTGGAAAGTCAGTGGTACAAATAAGTAATGAAATATTACTAGCAATTACAGGAAGTCCCTTTAGGCAAAGGCAAATGAACAACAACAACAAAAAAAGATTTTTGTTTCAGTTTACTTAATGTGTGTAAAACAGAATTTTCACCCTATTTATTCATATTGGTATTTCTCAACACTTGACTAGGAAAAAAGGGGCGTAGGGGGGATCACTATGCCCTGTCCTGGCGGTTGATGCAGCCAGCTCTATCCCATGGCTACAAAGCCCCAGGGAGCACAGGCCCCAGAATCTGAAGTACCTCCTCTCAAAGGGATGCTTCCAGGGGAAGGACAGAGTGTCAGGGGTTTCTGCACTGATATCTTTGGGTGGTGCCTACAAGCGGCTGCTGTGGAAGCACGTGCAGGGTGAGGAGGAGGAGGCCTCCCCTCAGTCACAGGCAGCATTCGGCATCCTGCACAGTGACCCCAAGAGTGCAGAGCTCCTAAGGGATGTGAGCATTTAAGTATCGCTGACATTGCAGGGGCTTTGGAACCACAGACGATAAAGGAAAGTATGAACTTTGAGCAATGAGTTGCATGTGGAAGGAAGGAGAGCTCTGCTTTAACAGCCCTGGTGAGAGGAAGAGACTGGCGTGACCCGTGGAATAACACTCATTTATGCACCCAGCGGTCAGCGAGAGGTTGTTCTGAACGCCTTGAAGTGCTGGGCATTGTGCTAGAGCAAAATAAGACAAAACCATCTCTGCTCCCACAGAGCTTATCTTCTAGATGGGAGTCAGAAAAAGCAAACAAGAGTACGGGACACAGAAGAAGGTCAGTGGAGTTGGATAAAGAACGGGAATAACAACGCAAAGAAAGGTAAAAATGGCCAGTGCAAAGATGCCTTCTCCAGCCGTAGCCAGTAATGTGCCAATCCCGAGTGGTGTTTAATCCTTGGAAGCTGCCCTGTCTCTGCATGTTTATTTCTGTTTCCAGAGTGAAGAGGAGGTGGGCAGGGAGTGGCTGTCCATGAACACACTGCCCTCTTCTCCCCAGGCTGCATCATGCCCTGGCTTGTCCTGTGTCAAGGGACAATATCCAGGTTTATGAAGTCAGGGCTGTGCTCATGAGAAGCCCTGTCTTCTTTGGTCTCTGTGTCCTCACTAGTGATGTGCAGGTTATGGTGGTTGCCATCTTCTCACAGCCCCCATGAATCTGCGGTGGACGCCTTGGAGCGAGGGAGGGAGGAGGGCCTGGCCCAGGGATCTGGGATCAGCAGCGCCCACCCTGCTGGTGGTACCAGGCAGCCAGTGGCAGCAAGTCGTCGAGTCTTGGGCAATCAGACTTGAGAACTCAGGATTCTGGTTTCCTCAGTGTCATGGACCTCCTGGCTGCAGCCACAGCACCCACTCCCTGCTGGTCTGAGCCCTCCTGGGTGCCCATTGCTCAAATGCTGGCCAAAGAGTTTAAAGAGCACTCAGAGGCACAGGAAAGGCAAAACCTGTGTGTTTTATTTGTTAAACTATTGCCACAAGGCACAAGGATGGCTTATAGCAGGGAAATAAGCACAAGGGTAACTGCAGTGTTACGGTTTTGTTAAGACTTCCCAAAGCCCAAATAGGGCTCCTGCTCAAAGCTAGACTCTGCCCAGGCGGTGTAAGTTCACTTACCCTGGCTCTGACTGTGCGAAGAAAACCAGTCCCCCTCTCCCAGGAATTCTGAGGCCCTGATAACAGTGTGACTCCACATGGAGGTTCCTGATACAATCTGACACCTGTCCCAGTAGAGGTGTGGGGGCTTGTTCTGCACTCTAGGCTGTTGACTCTGGGGACAGAGGTGTGAGTTGGAGCCTTAAATCAGAGGAGAGGTCTCCTGCCCACTTCGTAACAACTTGGCATCTAACGGGTGGCCCGGGAGGGCAGCCTCATCTCCACTAAGCGGTTCAGATCCTAGTTGCTCAGACAGCCACTTGCAACTTTGTTTCCAGGATGCACAGCCAACATTGTCAATAGAGTGGGAACATCAGCGGATAAAGTCAGTGCGCTTCACTGCAGGGCCAAGTCCTCGAGCAAAGCACACGATAGCTAACTCGCACTTTGAGGGCAGGCACTTCAGAGCCCTCAGCTGGGATCCACCCAGAGAACTTTTCTAATTCTTACAACATCCCCGCATGCCACGATTTCCTTCCTCAGTGCAATACAGTGTATCTGACACATCTACAGAGCCTCTTTGACCCCTCAGTGCAGAGAGGAGCGGAAGGCAGCAAAGCCGGGTCGAGAGGGGGCTGGGCAGCTGGCGAGGTGTCTTCGCCATGGAAAGTGACCGAGGCCACTCTCAGCGGGCTGGCCAGCCCACACATGGGCCACAAGCCCAGCGTCTCCTGTGCTTTTCATCAGGCACCCTAGATGTCCATGCAGCTTTCTGGAGATTCCTAATATCTGCACCTGAGGTATCTTGCCCACAACACTGCATATAATTGACGGATACCTTATGCACATCAGTAAGTGGTAAAAGAATGCCCAATACCAGACAGCCACAAACACATTGGATTTTCAAGTCAGAAGAATGCTTGAGATCATCCGACCCAACAGTGAGATGCAGAAGCCAGTGTCCACAGTGCTAACACCATTGGTCCAGGTCAAATAATTTCAAACCCATGGATGCCTCCACGAAGCCACCTTTGCTGGGGACCTTTATGATATTAGTAAAATTATCAACATTCATGGCCTATGTCTACCTATCTCAGTGTCCTCTTGGTAGGCAATTATTCTATCTTACCGCAATTTGCAGCTGATATATTATCAGTGTCTTTAGTCATCTGTCTTGTGTTCTGGGTGAAGACTGTCAGAGTTTTCCTTCTAGGGTGCTCTGTTCACTCTCATCACCCCTCATAATACCTGCCTTTGCTCTAAACACGGTGGCTTTCCAGAAACGCTGCTGACTCCTGACTAAGAAAGAGTAGAACTTTTGAATGTAAGAAAGTGAAAAATACAGATCTTACCATTCAAGATGATTTTCTACAAACGCAGACATGGGGCTGATCTGCACTGTGTAAGTGTCATTTGCTGAGTACTCAAAGAGTCCGTAGTAAGGGTTGAAGAGCTCCTGAGACAAAAGGAAGAAGAACTCTCGGGAAGGGCCGCTGTAGTCCAGGCTGCAAAGGAAGCAGAGGTCCAGGAAGCTCATTCTGTGCCCAGAGCTGGGGGGCCTGTTTCTTACCCAGATTCTAGTGTGCACTTTTAGAGTTGGGGGCTGGGCGAAGCAGAGAGCAGCCTCTGCTCTTTGGAGTGGATCCCGGTGGAAGTATCAATTTGCTTTAGAAAATGAGGATGCAGCAATTGGATGGGGATGTGTCTTAACCAGATGTCCATGAATGAACTCTTATGGCAGTTTTCCTTAACGTTTTCTTTTGATCATCTAACACCTATGAGCTAAAACATACAGCTGGCCTAATAAAAACAAGGACTTTGCTGTGGGAGACATAAAAGTATTTCCAGCAACAGTGCACGTGTGCATGCGTGTGTTTGTGTGTGTGTGTGTGTGTGTGTGTGTAGGGGGGTGAATTGAAAAGGCTTTCATGTTCATTCCAATATGCCTTCCTAGGTGGGCTTGCTCTCCATGGTTGAGGTGGTTTTCCATGAAATCACTGAAATTCTATGAAAAGTTTGGTGTGCAGTTGTACACGTGCACTTTAAAGACCTCCTGGGAGGATGTGATCAGAATCACCTGGGGGCAAAGGCTTACGGCCACCCTGCTCCTTCTGGGGAAATATCACCCCAGATCCTGGGGCTCTGGTCTACCCGCACTGAGGCGTCTGCATAAAACTCCTGGTGCCTCACCCCTCCTCTCCAACAAAAGTGACGTAGAGCTTGTTTCTCTGGAGCTCTTTCCGGGAATAGGCCATCACCTGATTGAAGGTTCCTTCCAACAAGTGATCCCGACGAATAATGAGCCTGAGAAGGAGAAGGGGTGGTGAGCATGACCCTGAAGCCAGGATGTGGACTGTGTTCCACGTGAGCTGAGAGTGCCCGGGTTTAGGGTCTCGCTCTCCAGCCTCCCCAGCAGAGAGGACCGAGGAAGATGCAGGTTCTGCCAGTTCGGCGAGGGACTTTCCTAACACTGTTTTCAAAACATTGGGAGCACAAGGAAAACATGGACACTTATCACACATTCCATCATATTGGACAACTTTTAAGATTCTGTTTTGATCAAGTCATAGGATGTCTCAAGTTGGATTCCTGAGTTTGGGCTTGGCTTTTCAAGATGGAAATACCCAGAAGTGAAAAAAATAAACATTTTACTTAGACTTCAGTTACAAAGTTACAAAGAGTCCAAGAATTTGACTAAGGAGGTAAAATTTTCCCCAAGAATAAGTAAAGGGAAATACAAGATTTTTGATTTAGTTCAAGATTCCTTATTTTCTGAAAACAAGGTCTACCACTGATTTTCTATATGCCTTTGTCTAAAATCTACTTTTCTTTGTCCCCTTCCCCTTCCCCTTCCCCTTCCCTCCCCTCCCCTTCCCTTCCCTTCTTTCTTAACTTCCCTTCCCATTTCTTAACTTCCTTTCTCCTTTCCTTCCAACTTCCTAACTTCCTTCTTCCCTCTCTTCAGACCATAACTGCTACCACACCAGGGGATTCAGTCTCCAAAAGAAAATCACAAAGGTATAGGGGAGGAAGTGATAGAAAAATCTACCACCTGAATTCAGTGCCAAGCACTGGAGCACTCACTTAATTTTCCCTGGACCCTGACCAAATCCTTTGGCTTCCAGTTTTCTGTAGAAATTGCGGAGCTTGGCCTCAAAGTCTCTCCGGTAGGGTGAAGGGGCTCTTGCACTGGCTCTCTGTAAACCTGCAGAGAGAAGCACACGGGCCGAAGGTCATCACTTTCTACTGAAGAATAAATATGCAGAGGACGGCAGAGCAGGAGCTAACCCGAGGCACATTCTGGCATCTTCATATTTTTTGTCTTCAGGAAGTTCTCCTCGATTTCCAACACGCTTTCAGTTACTCTCATAATAAACAGAAATAATGTACTAAAGAGAAAAATGAATTCTAATGGGGATAAATATTTACATCTTCTACCCCAATTATTTTGGGTTATATTTCTTTTAAAAGTACCTTGAGCATTTTTCTTGGCTTAATTGCACTTAGATAATCTAAAATAATTAACATGAACTGAACTAGATTAAGCATTTCTTGTAAGTTGCTATAAGAAATGATTGAAAATATAATGAGGTAACTAGGACATTTGTCATGCTTCTATAGAGATACTGATGCTAAAATAAACATACCTGCACACTAGGGCTCAGAGCATTTAGGAATTAATATTACCTTGCATCATAAGAGTAAAGCTTACAATAATTATAATAATTCACTAATTCTATACAGAGGGGAACTTTTATATCATTTAGAGTGCTTTGTAAATGCTTTACTACCTTTAAACACATTTAATGAAAAGAAGAATGGAAAAATAACATCCTTATTCAAGTTTTACAGATGGCCAGAATCCGCTTGCCCATCCCATAACTATTTAGTAGTTACTGACCATATTCCAGGTGTTAAGCTCAGAGTCTAGAGAAGACTGATACCAGTAGACTCACAGACGTGAGTCTACAATTACAAGTTGAGATGATCGCTACTCATGAAGGAAGGGAATCCAGTTCTCTGATATTACAAAACATGCCTGTCAAGTCTGAGATCTGTGGGGGAAGATCATGAGCTTGGTCTTTGATGGTGGGACCTTCGACTCTTTGGAGAGAGATGTAGTTTGAGGGAGAAGAGAAAAAAGCTGGGATTGAGCCTTAAGGATGGTAGGAGGAGGAGGACGAGGCTGCAGGAATGGCCACAGAGGTAGATGAGATTCCTATAGTGTTGCTCTGGAAGCTAACAGAAGAGGCCATGTAGGGGAGGGCAGTCAGTGATGCTACACCTGCTGCAGGAACAGGAGGCCTGAGAATTATCCACTGGATTGGCTACTTGAGGTCCTGGAATGCCCCAATACCAGACAACCACAGACACATTAGATGTTCAAGTCAGAAGAATGCTTGAGATCATCTGACCCAATAGTGAGATGTAGAAGCCAGTGCCCACAGTGCTAACACCACTGGTCCAGGAGGATGAGATGAGCGCAGGTTTGGAACCTCGCAGGTTTGGCAGCCGGCGTTTGAGGCAGTTTCTGCTAGACGGCCTCAACATTTTTTTCTGGGAAGTAAAATGGGACATCATTTGCTGGGAGAGACGAGGAGGTGGGGGCTGGAAGTTTGAGGGGAACATTTGAAATCATAGTAGAGAAGAGCAGAGAAATGTGCTGGAATTTCCTTTTGGGCATTCAAGGCTCATGTGAAGTGAGAGATGACTGATTTATAATTAATAATCAATAATCTGCCTGTCAAGTGAGTTTGCCCAAGAGTGCGTGGCTGCGGATGGGGAGGAAGCGGCTAGGAAGGTTTATGGAGGGGTGAAGTTGTGCCAGAGGATGTGGATGCAGTGGAGGGAGAGCCGCAGGGGCAGTCAGGGCGCTGCTGGGATGTTCCTGAAATGATGAGTCACAGAATCCATGCTGGGTAAGGGGGAGACACTAGACAGGAAAGGAGGGAATTCCATGTGCTGAAGGCCTGAGGAGGCCAAGGGGTGGCAGCAGGAAGAGGAGTTGAACAAGCATGTTGGAAGAGAAGAGGGCTCTTGTTGAATTAGCGATTTTAGAGGTGATGACGCCGTGTGGAATGTGGCTGTGGGGGTGGGTGGTTGAGGCAGGGGAGGAGAAAGTCACTGTAGACAAGGAAACCCAGGCTTGGGGAGGCCAGGAAACCAAATGGGGGTCTTCGTGGATGTTGAAGTCATCCAGAATGACGGAAGGACCTGCTGGGGAAGGAGAGAAGGACTAGGAGACGGTGCCACCGGCTTTGAGAATGAGAAAATGTTGGTAGACGACAGCAGCAAGGAGAGAGGGAGGGGGAGATGCAGCTAAGGGTGTAAGTGAGGAAGCGTGGGGGTCCCAGATCCACCCAGACCCCACAACACCTGGGGTGCAGGGAAACCAACAGCCACCACTTGCAAAGAAGTGGTCTTGGCGAAACACCCGGTTTCAGGACACAGACAGAACTAGAATGCAAGTCTGTAAGTGCGAGTATAATTTTCTGTCCAGCAGATTACAGTGTGTTTTATAACATTATGACTTTCACTGCTGTTGGTGCTATCACCGTCCACATGATCACTGCTATACATGTTTTCTAATCATTTATGCTTTACAAAGTACTTTGGTGTAAACTTCTATGATTCACTATCTCTGTAGCACCCAGGTAGATTTGATAAAGATCTAGGATAATGGGAATTATGAAATTTAAAATTAAAATATTTGGATTGCGTAATCTAGGACTCTGTGGTCAAAGCTGGAGAGCAAAGAATTAAGTACTTTGACAAAATGAGTTGGATGATTACTTAGATTCACGGCATTAGCAATGTGTCCATCAGGAAAGTTGATTCCTTTTAGAAAAGTTATCCACTTAATTTCCATTTAGCAAATACCTCTTTATTCTCTCTTATTTTTTCTATGTGCAGTGTGATGCCTCTCTCATATAATGATGCGATATTCATGCTCTACTACCAAAGGTTGAGGGCCAAAGCACAGACACATTATCAGGCTGGGACAATCTCTTCAACAACATGACAGAATGTCATGCAGACCAACAGCTCCCCCAAATGGAAGACTTTGCTCCCCAAAAGGAGGCCCCCCTGTGAAGGCTGAGAATATTGGATCGTAGGGAGCGTGTGCATTTTCTTAACAATGCCATTGGTATACTCATTTGGAGGAAGTGACAAGAGGGAGATACCATCTTAAAAACAGATTTTTTAACAACTAGCAAAACTACCTCTAAGAGATGGTTAGAATGACACAACTTGGAGGAACTGCACTAAAAGACATTCTAGTTTTGGAGACTGTGGTGGTACTGAATGACACTGACCCTGAACGAGACATCCCTCTGACAGACACAGCACATCCCTAAGTTCCGTTTCTCTTGTGAATTTCACCACTGGCTCCAAAAGCCCAGCCTGGACCCTGACCCTAGAGGTTGTGAGACAGGAAGTTCTGAGATTTTCAAACTAACCTCTTTCACTTTTACAGTGAAACAACGTGAAAATGTGATAATGCAAGCTGGCAAAGTGATAATGCAAGCCAAATAAAAAGGGGAAAATTCTCCAGTATCTCGATCCGGTTTGGCGATATGGATTTGATCTAAGCTCTTTATCTTGATGAATCCAAAAAATCTTTTTTCCCCCCACTGAACAGTTCAACATATAGTCCCTCATTTGGAATGGAAAATACCTACAGAGTTTTTATATCATAAGTTCATTCTCATACATAACTCATACAAACTTAGGGGGAACAATTTCACATTATGTAAGAAAATTCTCTGGGATCTTTGTGGAGATTTAACAATGGTCCCTAGTAACCATGTTACCAAAATTGGTATGCAATAGAGTTCTGACTCATAAGGCAGAACGTTTCAGAAAGGGCGCTTCTCTTTGAAATGCTTGGAGATTGCCTGTGGAATGCAACAGCAATTTGGAGCAAGGATGGCAAACTTTTCTTGTAAAGGACCCGATAGTAAATATTTTAGCTTTGCAGGCCCCATGGTTGCTATTACCCATCTCTGCTGCTGTAGTGTGAAAGCTGCCATGGAAAATACATACACGCACAGGCATGGCCAGGTTCCACAGACACGGAAATTTGAATTGCCCATGGTTTTCATGTGTCATGAAACATTGTGTTTAAAATTTTTTTTTCAATCATTAACAAATGTAAGCCCCGTTCTAGCTGGAGGGCATTACAAAACCCGGCAGCAGTTTGTCAACACCTGATACTGAGAATGCACTGTCAGTCAGGGAATTGGGAGGGACGAGGGAGAGAGGACACACACAGCGGCTCCATTGACTGCCACCCGGTGGAAACACACATGGCCACTCGCAGGCACCGTGAGCAGTTACCTGGGGAGTTTTGAGGTGAGGAGCAGGGTGAACAGCGGGGAGAGAAGCTGTACCCAGGGTGGAAGGCAGCCTGCAGGGGGACGTAGGACATGATCTCTTCTTCAAAGAGACTGCAAATTAAAAAAGAAAAAGTTAGTTCTCTGTCCCTGAGAAAGTGAACATGAACTGAGGTAATAGCAGTTACAGTTCTCACAAAGGAACAAAAGCAATTAGATTTAAATGTAGTATAAAAAGATAGGCACATCATGTTTGCAAATTTTTGGGTTTTTTTTTTTTTTTTTTGAGACAGGGTTTCCTTCTGTCACCCAGACTAGAGTGCAGTGGCATCATCACAGCTCACTGCAGCCTCAAACTCCTGGGCTCAAGCAATCCTCTTGCCTCAGCCTCCAGTGCTGGGATCACAGGTGTGAGCCACCATGCCCAGCCTTAGTGATTTTTAAATACTGTTTCGTGATCAACAAAGTCCCCACCAAGTACTTTATGTTGCTCCTGCTACCTCAGTTGTGAATCTAAAGAGGGTGACAGACAGCAGGGATGGGGGTGGGGTCCCCACTTTGGTGGCAGCCACTAGAATCCTCTAGAACAAGTGGTCAGTGACTCAGTCCAGGCCCCTTTCTGGGTGGCTGTGGCAGAGGAGAACTGCCCAAGGAAGCCTCTCCAGAACCGCTGCGGGCTCAGCCCCTTACCTCAGCAAAATGACCAGATCTGCATCACAGGACAACTTTTCAAGCCCGTGATTACCCTCGGTCCGAATGTAATGGATTTTCTCCCTAGAATCATGGGGGAAAGAAAATACAAATTACACACCAACACATAAGCTAAAGAACAGATCTTTTTCTGATCTCTTTTTTTCTCGTCCAATACGGCTGAAGAGCAAAGTCCCCCTGTGCGGTGTATTTCGCAGTGTTCTAAGCTCGAGTTGCAGGCTTGCAGGATGCGCTGCCCAGGACAGCTGTCCTCAGGCTCGCACAGGTGCAGAAGCCGAGGGATGCAGCCACGTCGGGTCCTCAGACAGCTAAGACAGGCAGGACCGGGGCTGGGTAAGTGAGAGCCCCTGACAGACGGCCCTGGCCTCGTGGTGTACTGGAGGCCATGGAGCAAAGGGCGAGTGGGAAGAGAGAAATCCGTGGCTGATGGGAAATTCATGATGCCACACTGGGCACAGAGGGGACCTGGATGGACTCCAGAACTTACGTGTCTCCCATCACTTTTGTCTCTAGCTAAAACTCGCCTATTCTGATGAACCTCCAACTCCAACTTGGCAAATTATTTCTATCAGTTTATGGAGGAGCAGCATTTATTTTGATCAAATTAACTTTGTAATGTGCTTCCCTGACATTATTCAAATATTGTAAACACTGTACCCAAGAATCTTTCCATTGCGTGCGTGCTTCAGTGGAGTTCAATGTTTTGCCTTTCCTGAGGAGATGCAGAAGAAATCTGGGAAAATTTAAGGACTGATTTTTAAAAAGATATTTAACTTTTTTGGTTTAACCATTTTATTTTGAGACAATTTTAGATTCACAAGTAGTTGTAGGAAGTAATACAGAGAGATCCTGTATACCCTTCACTCGGTTTCTTCTAATGGCAACATAGGGATGGTATTTTAAAAATCTATTTTCAAAAATAGTGTAGATACAACATTTTCCTCTCTATGATTATATTAATGTGAATCCAAATCTTCGTCATAACTTGTATTAAATATATTGTCAGGAAAAAATAGAATCAACTTGACCTTTGGTGTTGGGATTTTTTTTTTTTTCCCAACAACCCTTTCCAAATGAGTTATGGGGACTTTTTAAAAAGGCAAAGGAAGCTCTTTAGCCTCTGCAAAGATACACAGAAAGAGACTAAACAGAGAAATGCATCGTGATCCAACCTCTCAGTGGTCGAATAGCACTGCAGTAAATGCCGTTCCCAGACCCTGGGGTGGGGGACAGTGTGTGTCCATAGCTGCTTCTCTGACTGAGGACGGAAAAGGGAGCAGGTGGGGGCCCAGCCTGGAGAGCAAGCACTCGCCTCCCCATGTCCCTACTGCTCCCTCTGTCTGTGTCCTTGAGCCCCTGTCCCTGCGCTTCCTCCTCCGAATCCTCATACTGCCTCCCAGCCCTCTTGTTTGGAAGATGCTCTGGACATGCTCTTCTAATTTCTTGACTTTGGCCTCAAGAGCGACTCTCAAATTTATAGGCTCTCTCACTGATAGTGTCCCCTGTGGCAGGTTATCCTGATGCCCCAAGGGATCCATGTCTGGTTACACCCCTGGCCTCCCTGCCTGGGGGAGTAAAGCGCAGCACATTCTAGGGATCACCTTGATGCCCAAGTTCCTCGGGGGAAAAGAGGCATCCAGTGCAGTGGTTCTATCACAGCACCACCATCCATGTGTCAGAATGCCAAGCACAGTTTTCAGAGAGTTTTAGCGGCTCTCATGAGACATTGTACCGCCTGTCATATCTATGAACTTCTCATGCAGTCCCAGTGGTGTGAGGACCCTCCAAGTGCCCCTGGGGCTCCATCCCAAGGACACTGAGGACTGGGGCAGATATCTGAGGGTGGGAATGCCATCTGTCTCCTACCTATATTCCTTGGCCACCGGGAAGGTTCCAGCGCAAATCCTCCTGAGCCCTCAGGACAGTAGAGCTGCCTGCCTCCTTGACATTTTGACATCTCCACTGTGGCCTCACAGACCTCAAAACTCAACAGCCACAATGAAATCCTTGACACTGTTCCTCTATTGAAGCCACTTCCTCTTCCACTCTTTCCCATCTCAGTAGATATTACCATCATCCACTTACCTGTGCAAGCCCCACACCTGGCTGTCATTCTTAGTTGCTCTCTACTCCTCACCCCCCAAGTTCAAGCTGTCATCAACTTCTGTGGTTTCTGCATCCATAGTCACCCCAAGCTGCTCCCTCCTCTCCACCCATGCATTGCCATCATCTGCACGACCATCACCTTTCAGGTAGGTTAATACAGTCGTCTCTTACTTGGTGCCCCACTCCACCTTATGCTCCTCCTCCAGCCTATCTGTTCTCCACTGAGCAGCCCAGGTGGTCATTAAAAACACAGATGCAATCATATTTTTTTCCTGCTGGAAACTCTTTAATTGCTTCCCAAATTAAATTACACTTCACATAAAAGCCCAGCTCCTTCCCATTGCTGATAGGGCCTCCCTCTCCAACTTCACCTTCGTCTCTCCTACCTCTCCAATCTACCCCTGAGCTACACTGGTTTCCCTTTATTCTTTGCCTACATCAAGCTTTTCCTGCCTCAGGGCCTTTGCACACTCTCTCTCTCATTCCTACCTCCTATCTCAGCGACAACTCCTTCTCATCCTCCAGGTTTTAGCTTAACTGCCACATCCGACGTGGCAAAGTCAGCCCTGTATTCTGTTTAGGATGTAAGTCCTCTTCCTCTTCACCAGTGTGTTATCCATTATCACTGAATTCTGATCATGTCCTTCATGGCACTTACATTATGTAGCTACATATTCGGCTTAAATAAATAAACCCAAAGCTTGTCTATTATTTGTCACCCTCAATAGATTGTAAATTCCATCACAGCAGAGCCTATGATTGTTTTGCTTGCTACTGTGTACATAGCCCTAGGACAATCCTCATTCAGGAGAGTGGCAGAAGGAAAGAATGAAAGAATCAGGACCACTACCACACCCCTTAAAGGTAACAGATGCCATCAGGGTTTGGGTTCTCTGGCTTGATCCCCCTCCTCCAACATGGCTTCCTTGTGAGTCACTGCTTGCTGCCTGCTCGGCAGTTTTCTGAGAACTCTGATGCAGCCAGCAACTGGCTTTGTGAACCCAAGACAGAGACTCCATGGCTCCCTGAGAATAGCAACAGCAGAAGAGGGTCATAGTCTGCACTTGGGGACCCCAGAGGAACCAGTAAGTTCTTCTTCTAGATGGGGTCATGGGGACAGAGGGTTTTCAACTCTTGGATCTTTAAAATGGATCTAATTCATTCTTAGACCACACTCAGGGGGCAGCTAGAGGTGCAGTCACAGACAGCAGTGCCTGGCTTCCTGGTTCTCTTGTGCTTGACCTCCTGAAGAGCAAGTTCTTGCTCTTGTCTTTCTGCCTTTTTAATTCCGTGGCCTCACAGTTGGTTTCAGATAGTCACAGTGGGCCTCCTGTTTTTCATGAGATATTTGGGTTCTCAAGCTGGGGTCCATAGTTCTTTAGGGTCCATTAAGTGTTTGAAATTATATGCAAAGACTTATCTTAATATGTAGTGAAGAGTCCGTAATAGCTTTCATCAGATTCTCAAAGGAGCCTGTAATCTTTAAAAGGTTATTAGTTTCTGTACTAGACAATTTCTGAGGTTCTTCCAATTCCAACATGCCCTGATTTCAAGTACCCCCAGCTCTGGAAAATCATAATCTCACAATTCCATGCTGAAACAAAACCTTTGAGGTTTCCTGGATTTTGTTATAACGTGATATTATGCAGTAGGGCTGAAAATTGTTTACTTCCCTTTGGAAATACATTCCATTCTTTTACACAGGGGATTACTTTAAAAACACTTCTCTAACGATTACAATTGGACTCTAGTGCCTTTGGTGACTTCAAATGCCTCCAAAAAGCAAGCAGTGAGTTCAGTTATTAGTGGCAGAATCACTAACATAAAGAACGTTCGAGAGCAGCCATGTGTTAGAAACTCACCAGGTAATGCAACTCCCCTGAAATCCCTTGAAGATTCCCTGGCGTTGTTATGCACTGTGAGTCAGACCAGCCCATGAATAAATCGCCCACATGACAGTGTGGCACTGCCTTCTGCAGGGGCTCTATAATGACACTTGGGCAGGTAATTCTTAAGAGCCAAACATAAATGAAAGTGACTGTTACTCACGCTAAAGACCTTTCATTCACTCTAAAAGTAATTTAGTGTTTTGATAGAAGATCAGGTTCTGAGGGGGCCCAGCGGACACGAAGATAAGGAAGAGAAAAGCCCTGCTCTAAAGACCTGATAGTGCTGTGGAGAGACAGAAGTCAATGACAGAAAACAAGAGCTCTGAAAATATCTTAGAGGTACAAAAGCATGCTACTAAAGCAAGACAAAAGAAATATTGAAGTCTGCCTGGATCACTGAATTTTTGCATTTGATCTGGGTCTTTAAAACAAGATGAGACGCCCTTCACAGAGACATCATTCTAGGAAAGGCCAAGGCAGGAGATCACACGGCCTGTGTGGTGCAGGTGGAAGACTCTGGAAGGAAAATCTTAGCACAGGATGGAGCGTTAGGTAAAGGCCAGACTTTGGAGAACGGGGACATTGTGCTTAGAAATCTTGACTTTATTTCATATGTGATGGAAGCCATGGAAGCTTTCTCAAAGGACAGGAGGGACGTGATTTAATCTGTGCTGTAAGAAGGTAGTTCTGGTTGTGGTAGGGACATAGCTGTTATCTTAGGAGAGACCCCTGCAAGTCCAGGAGAGAAACGATGAGCCCCCAAGCTTGGGCCATGGCAGGGAGGAGAGAAAAGGAGGTTTGGAAGAGAGAATGTGAGGAGGTGAATGCTTAGCTGTGGAGGTGAGGAAGAGGGAGGATGGTGGCTCTAATTCACAGAGTGAAAATACAGGGAAAAGAGGTGTCAATGAGGAGGCTGGGAGAGGGGAAAGAGTAGAGAATGATCCATCTGGTGGGAGTGGCAAAAATTTAAATGGCAAAGTGGTGACTTGAAGGTGTTAGGGATTCTCTGAGGAAGTCAGAGTCTACAGCTGTCATCCAGGTTGGAGACTGCCCCCTACGGGAAGGGAAGAAATAAAGGCCTTTAGTTGACCATATTCTCACCTGCCTTGTCGAGTCCTTTACACATATCCTCATCTAAGCATCTCGGCCGTGCCCACGTTGTGACCCCCGTGTCAGGGATGAGAAGATCAGGGGATTGAATCATATGCCACCATCAAGAGTCCCTAAGTGCTGGAGCAAGAACTCAAACTCCAAGGGGGCTCACTCTTAACCACCATGTATTTGCAGCTTTTGAAAGCTGGTTAGCAAACTGAAGGGGAGAGATGTTTGAATATTTGGGGAGAAAGCAGGATTTAAGTACTGGGGACATTTTCTCTTTTTATCACTTTAGGTGGCTATTCCTTCCAAATGAAGTAATCCAGCGCTTCAGAGGCTCTTGTTCAAAAATGACCCTAATGAACAGCAGGATTTAAGTAGTTAGAGCACATATGATACTTTTTTGTTTGCTTGTTTATTTTTGAATATGGGCACTCAATATTTGGTTTACCAGTAAACAATTATATTTCAAAATGAAAAATAATTTATGAGGTACTTTACATACATAATTTTTGAATAAATACTATTTGTTCCCTTTCTGTGCTTTCCTCCAAATCAATGGAAATCATTTCAGCATCACATAAATAATATGCAACCTGATAATAAGACTATCTCAGATTGTGCCATTTCCCAGAACACTGGACCCCCCCTGGACCCTTTATTTTGAAGATTTGAGTTATTAATATAATTTAAATACATGAGTAAAATGCACCATAAGTTTTTGGTGTCTCTGCACAGAGGTGTTTTCCCACCAGGAAAAACAGCTGGAAAGACCTGGAGTTCCAGGGCTGAGGGATGAGCCCTACCTGAGTGTGTGGTTTCTTGCCAAGCTTGGCTGACGCTCTTGCAGCATTTCAAAAATGTTTGGCTGGCGAAGAAATGCCACAATCTTGTCATTATATGCTGAAACAGACAAAAGGACAGGGTTGTGGTTGAGTCTGCAGCCCGGAGATAATTTCTCTGATGATTGGAAAATGGCCGCTTGATCCCGGGATTAACGTAGGAGTTTGAAGGGCAGGCAGCGTACTCATCAAAAACATGTAAGCTCTTGAGGGTTTTTAAAAGTGTGACACAATAGCATTATTATTTTTAAAAGATCAAACTAAAAGTGAACCAGATCTAAGTTAATCACCCTTAGTACTTCAGGAACTCTGCTGGGTGTTAATGCACGTCTGTGTGAGCAGGTGAAGCAGACTGCAACAGCTCACCCTTGACAGAGTTCTCTCTTCCTTCTAACTTTCCTTGCTCATTTTGCCACAGTTAGGGTGAAAGGTTCTTTATGAATTCAAAGACATCCATGCATCGATTTCCCAGTAGTGATAATGGAAATGCCCCAATCCATCCAGACTCTCTCACCTCATTTCCCTCCATACAAGTGGCATGTGTTTTGGGAAGAGGTAGCAGAGGTTAGGAGTGAAGACTGTGCAAACATTTCCCATATACACATGGAAAGAAAGGTGTACATTAAATACTGTATTGAGCAACAATAAAATCCACCACTTCATTTAAACTGTGCTCTTCTGGATCGAGTTAACAAGTCAATGAGTGAAACACAGAAGAAGGGGTGGAGGCCCGGGAGAGAGAAGGGAAGAGAGAAGTGCGGAGGAAGGGAAGTGGGGGGAGTAGATCATACCATAAAGAAGGGAAAGAAAACACAGAATCTTGAATATTAAAGGAGTCACAATAAAAAAAAAAAAAGGCTAAGTATCAGGTAGCCAGGAATTCAAAGCAGCGTGATACATACCCAGTGGCAATGACTCATGTTGATGTTGGCTCCGGATAGCAGCTACTAGGCTGTGTCCTGGCCTGGCCAGTAAAGAGGCTCCTCTGTTTCTAGAGACTTCTGAAGCCTAATTTTAAAATAAAAGTGTAAGCATTGGAAATCTGTCATCAATTTCAGATGGTCTTTTGACACCAATTTTTCAACATAAGGGGCAAAAGATCCTGACATGACCTAAGTTAAGAAAAAGTAATACAGTTGTAGCCTTCAAAATGATGGAAAATAAGAGAGGTTTAAAAAATGACTATGTAGAGTGGTTGATGTTATTATGGTTTTTAAGAATAGCCTAAGACACACTTCTCACCCTGAACATGCTAAAGAGAGATAAATTCTAGATAAATATTTTCAGTAAGGTGGGCTTACAACCCTCCTTTCCCAGAGGCAGCATGGGGCTTCAGTACCGAATGTGGAATGGACTTGTTCTCTCAGACAGTATTGATTACACTTAGGGCCAGTCTCTGTTGACTGCCTTTTATTCCATTCACTGCGCTGGCTTCTCTTCATGCAGTATCTTGTATCCTAACAAATTCTGCAAGATAAGCATTATTAGCCTCAATTTACAAAATAGGGAATCTGAGGATCTGAGAAAATTAAGTTTTCCCCAAATTTTCAACTGTTAAGAGAGAGAACCAGGATTCTAACTATAACAATACTTGACTGTAAAGCACTTGTTTACTCCTCCAATGCTGTCAACCTGCTTCCAATATCTTGGTTTTGGTTGGGCATTTTGACAAAACTTCATGGGATAAATAATGAGAGAGAGAGAGAGAGAGAGAGAGAGAGAGAGAGAGAGAGAGAGAGAGAGAAGAGTCCCTGGTGGCCTGCCTTTCCCCAGACATTCTCTTACGATTGGGTAAAACCCAGTTTGCAGTCGTGACTACTTTTAGGATTTCTTTTTCTTTTGATGTTGAAAGCTTTAATCATAATTGTAAATGTGAAAACTCCAAACATTTAGCTTTCCAGACAAAACAAAATAGATATCCTCAGAAAATAGTTTTCAGTACTGGTAAACAATCTTCTCTTCAGCATTGCAATTTGGAAATGTACACTGGTGGGTTTTCTTAAAGCTGTGATTGAAAATTGCATGTTTTACACTGCATTTGGGTTAATAATCAGTTAACGCTTTCTCTGAACGTGATAAAAAAAATTAGCAAGATCATAGGAAAAGCCCAAAGGATGAATTTACATTTATCTCTAGATTTATATTTTTTAGAATTATAGAAAGGAAACAAAAGAAAGATGTTTGTTCAGTGTTTTTATAATAGTAAAAAGTGGGCAACAAACATAATGTCCAAGAAAGGCTTGAGTTAAATGATGGTACAGACACATGACAAAAGATTATAGAAGAATTTTAATGACGTGGGAGTTGTCTACAAGGTACTGTAATGGTAACGTAGGACACAAACCATAGACAGCATGATCCCGTTTTTTACTTTCATGTGTACCACTGTCTCCAGATGGGAAATTATGCTTTTCCATCTGTGTCTGTGTTTTCTACACTCATTCCATGTTGTTAATACAGTCATGCACCACATAACGATGTTTTGGTCAACAACGGACTGCATGCAAGGTGGTGGTCCTGTAAGATTGTAACGGAGCTGAAAAATTCCTATTACCTAGTGATGCTGTAGCTGTTGTAATATTGTAGTGCATTTGCTTTTTTAAAAATAAAAAATTTAGTGTAGCCTAAGTGTCCAGTAGCCTAAGTGTCCAGTAAAGCCTATGGCAGCGTACAGTAATGTCCTAGGCTTCACATTCACTCACCACTCACTGACTCAGCCACAGCAACTTCCAGTTCTGTAAGTGCCCTATACAGGTGGACCATTTTTGATCTTTTATACCTTATGTTTTACTGTAACTTTATGTCATCAGAGCCAATGAAGTGACTTTTACCACCAAAGAACCTCACTCCAAAGAATGACTAAGAGTGTCTTCTGCTTCTAAAGTGAGAAGTTTCTCTTCCCTGCAGACACTTGCCCTTTCCTGAGGCAATCACTGTTAAGTGTTTTTTGTGCATACCTTCCAGAATGTTCTATGACCAGTGATTTTCTAATCTGACCGAGGTAAGGTGGTAAAAGAAAGAAAAATATGTGCTCTGCGTATCCTTTCTTATTAATGTTAATTATATTACTAATTGCAGTATAAACAAGGCAAATTTGTTAACCCTTAGTGATTTCCATACTGATAAGGGAGATGGGAGCCAATATTCATAGCCCTATGTACTCTTTCTGTTTACGTCCAATTTCATCTGGATGTTAGGAGAAGAGGTAAGTCCTACTTTGTTGGCACTTGCATATATTGCAGAGAGATGTGTCACTGCATTAAAACTCAAGTCAAAATGTCAAATAATGATCTTTTTATGTATAAATCCTATAATGCAGCATTCAGGAATCTGCCTGAAAAATTTCCAGGTGAGGTAAAAGATAATCCAAAAGATGTTTAACAATATCTCTATTTATAATCTATTGGGTTTTGAGAGGAAATTTTACCATTTAGGATCCTTAATATAGAAACTCATTTTAATTTTGTCCTTAAGCACAATTTATAAAAAATCAACTGCTAAACAATAGTCAAGAGAATGGCTTATGTAGGTGAACAGAAAATAATCGATATCTAAAGTTGTGGTCTAAGAAACATCTATAGCTAATTCCCCATTGCCTGCGATGTATGACACAGAGAAAACAGTGGATTATGGAATAATCCATCAATTATTCCTGAGTCTCATATTTCCCTCTGTTTAACTGCAATTTCTAATCAGCAATCCTGCTGCTCTTACACTCATTGTCAATTTGTCTAAAGACAAACCTGCTGTCCTCCCTACCTGTCTTTCCTGCTCCCCTTACTGATTGTGTTGTCAGTGGGGCTGTGACTCTTAGTCGCACGGTTCTGAAGACTTGGAATCAAGCCTCACAGACATGACAGTCACAGGGCTGGAACAGACACTGGGGTCATACGTTTGCAGACGCAGAAACTGGGGTCCCCAGCCGGAGATGAGTGCACAGTGGCACACAGCTCCCCGTGCCCCACCGGCTGCAGGCCTGGCCACGCTTTCCTCCACACTGCCCGACTCCTCAGCCCTCTTCCCACAGGCTGTCCTTGTTTGCTGTCTCTTTGTCACCCCACTAGGGGCTTTATGTCCTTCCATGTGGACTGGGGCAGTGGTCCCCAACAGTCCTCTCAAATCCCCCTTCTCCGCAGTCCTACCTCTTCTCCACCTTCATCGTCTTCTTTTTTAAATACTAGTTTGCACCGACTGGGAGTTAGGAAATCTGAGCCGTGGTCCCGAACTCCCTGCGTGGTGTGAGTTCTTGATATTTCAGTGCACTGGTCTGTGAAATATGATTCCCGACTGCAGTGGCACTGTCATCTGGGGGCGTGTGGAAATGCTTGGGGGCTTTTTGTTTTGTTTTTGTTGTCATAATGAACTGTTGAGGTGGGGACACTCCTGACATTTAATGGATGGGATCAAGACAAAAAGGTCCTGCGATGTTACAGCACAATTCCACGTATCAGAGAATTGTCCTGCGCCCAATGCCAGCAGTCTTTCCCTGTTGGGAAACAATGGGTGAAATGATCTCTAAAACCCACTTTTTACATAAAAATCATCATATTACTTTCCTCAAATTCATTCAATAGGCCCTAAAAAAAGTTCCAACTCTTCCACGTAGCATTCAAAGCTTTCCAAAAACCAAGACGCAGCGAGTGTGGACCTGCTGCTCTGGCCACACTGAACTTTGCTGTCCCTCTACAGACCTGCTGGGTCCCACCTGCCCCTGTGCTTATGCTGCGCTCGGAGGCTGCCCTCCCTCCTCCTTCGTTCCAGCTAGATTCTACCAGTTTTCAAGTTCTAGGTCACGTGCCTTATTTTAAAAGATAATTTTCCTTGGCCTCTTTTGAACTTCCGTGGCACTTGTCCTAACATCTGTCTTGGCACTCAATCATATTCTGATTTCTCTTGTTACTTAACTCTGTATTTATTTTTGACCTGGTTTCAAAAATGCAACACAAACTTCTCCAATGTGGAGATTGCCTCATACTTCTTTGCGTTCCGTAGGGCTCAAAGCAAGCCATGCACTTGGTCAATGTTTGTTGAGCAAAATCACATCACAGCAAACACAGTCGACATTTCCCACCGCCCGCTCTCTGTTTTTATACCAGAGTCCCTCCTGTCTCCTCATCCCTAGGATGTGGGGTCTTGCAGCAGTAGGAACCAGATATTTGTTTTCTTAGAAGCTGAGTCTTTGTTTTTTCTGGTGTGCTGCCTCTGGATAAGATATCCTCTGCCTCCCAGCTTCTCTTAATATTGCTTTCGTTCCTCAGTTTGCCCTTATGTCAGTCAAAAGCTACTGGAAGAGAGAGGATGGGCAAAGGGATGGGAGAGGTTTGAAAGTCATCCGGGAATGGAAGCATTAGGAAGCAGACAGATGGCTCATGTAGATTAATGCCCCTCATCCTTATGTGTTAAAGTCTTTTGGCTAGTTCCTGGCTGATGCAGGTGGCACTTTGCCATGAATGTTGATACTAAATGAGCTGTATTTGGGCCATTCAAACATCAAACACATGTTTTAAAATAGGTAATGCACGTGGTACCCATGACCTCAATTTTGCTCTTTCAGTTAGAAAGGTTTTTAATATTTTTATTTTCAGGTTGATTTCTTACAATTGTAAGAGCTCTATGTCTTTAGGGAATTCATCTTACATTGGGTAATCGATGTTTTTGTTTCATGGACAGCGAATCTGTCTGTAGTACTCAGCTTCTTTATCATGTGTAGTTACCCTATGTTAATACTAAAATTGTCTTAATAATATTGAAGAGCTTAGACATTTAAAATTGCATAATTCAAACTGATGCAGAAATTTGAACTTATTTACTATAATCATAGGACAAAATACCTTGTACTTTCTGAAGTGTTACAAGACTACCACCAGGGAGGGGTACTATGAATGCTGAGTTGGGAAGTTGGGATGTTGCTTTATGTAGTCTGTGAACATGTCTGCATCTAGAAGGCCCTGACACCTACATAATGCTTGGGGGATGTACAATATTCCCTCTCTGCTTGGTCACCCACGTTTTATGTATATGCAGAAAGAAAGATTTAACACGCTTTCAGCAGTAGCCTGAAACAATTATACCTAAATTTATTTTATCACACTGGCATTAAGCCATGTGTGCCCTTGGTTGGAGACAGTTACGTCTCTCAGAGTATACAGATTATGCCTGAAAAAGTGGTAAATGACTGGTGCCCATATGTCAACAACAGGCCCTTTCCTGGAGACTCATGTTTGCTGCCTGGAAGAGATGCTGTCAGGTGGTTCATTATCTTCCCAGTCTTCTGGGCTGTCCACTGTGGCTCTTCCTGGGGGATCACACATATATATTGTTTTCCTTCCTGTATCACTGTTTGGATTTTTTTGACCTCATTTTCATCCAATTGTACAAGCTGTTTTATGGGAAATGGTTCTCAGAGGCCACATCTCTTGAGATCCTGGTAGTTTCTATGAAAAGAAGGCACAGGTGCTTGGGAAATGTCAGTCAGGGCATAAAAAAGGATTTGCTCATAATACTGTCAGGAACTAATTAGAAGTAGAAAAGAGCTATGTTTTGAGTTTTGGCGTGAGAAAAAAAGGACAGGAAAGGGTATGGGATATAGAGATAGTAATTCAGAAAGGCAATGAAAGTGACGCTTAGCCCTTCATTCTAACTCTGAAGGGCTGCCATCTTTCTCATGAAAGAAGACATAAAATCAGGGAAGAGCACATGGCAGGAAGGGAACAGAACATTTATGTGTCTTGGTTAATTTCCCCCAGTTTCTAGTCCAGGAGTACTTTACTGAATTCTTCTCCAGGATCTTGTGGAGAGGTAGGAGTTTAAAGTCAGTCATACACTGTGCAGCAGTTCCATGGTCTTTCTTTTTCTTTTCTTTCTTTTTTTTTTTAGAGGAATTTAGCGCAATATTTATTAATAGTTTGGGATTTTGGTGGAGCAGGTCCACTATTATAAATAGCCTGATCTCTCTCGTCTGGAAGTTCCATGGTCTTTCAAGTATTCACACGTGACTGGCAGGCCTTGGGAGGCACAGCTCCAGCCACAAGTGTAGGGATCACCTGTCACTGCATTTTCAGTCTCCCTTAAACTAGACAGATTTTCAGTGGTGGTGACTGTGCTGGACGAAAGTGAAGGCAAAGGAAGGTCATCTGAAGACCAGTCTAGGGGGTTAAGTGTCGTCATTCGTTCTCCTACAGGGCAGTACACATATGGCTTAGTCTCTTCCAGAGCCGGCGACCCTAGATCCCGGCCACCCCAACCCCCCACGGCAGAGGCAGGGACTGAGCACCTGTGAGCAGCGGAGGAGGGGTGTGGGGGGTTACCTCTCCTGCGCTGTAGCTACGGAGCCGCTGGAGGTGCTGTCGATGAGTCAGATGGTTGGGAAGACGACCGTTCTGAAGAGGGATTCGGGGGTCAATGAAAGTGGTAGCTCGACTGTTGTGGTCCACGAAGAAAGACTGCAGACAGACCAGTGAAAGAAAGCACACCGTGTGAGCAGGGGCAGAACGGAGGGACTGACACAAGGGACCGCTGCGGGGCTCGGGCATCAGGGTTATTCCTGCCCAGCTTCCCCGGCCCCCAGTCCACCTTTTTCAATCTACTCAAAAGTCATCTAGGCACAGGGACACTGCTCTGTGTTTGCTCAGCAGTTGAATGAAGCAGTATCAGTCACTGATGAACACTTTACATTGTTTGTGGAGTTTACAGAGTAGTGGTCGTAACACTCTATTCAACACGGAAAGTAAGAGAAATAGAGCCTCCGATGGGTAAATCACCAAATACATAATTTTGGTGATTTTTTCCCCCAGTCTTGTCTTTCCCTGTACAAATACATACATATTTTCTCCACATCAGGCTCTACAATTCTGTTATGGAATTTTTCACTTATTTTATGAGCATTTCCCTAAGTTATTAAATACTCCTCTAACAGAGAATTTTAAGGAGTGTATGATATTAAATTTCATGGATATGTAATAAATAATTAAATAATGATTTCAGTAGCCATTGTTGGACGTTTGATTTTCTTACTGTTTTAAAATAATGCTTCCATAAACACTGTTGTGCATAAATCCTTGAGCCACGTCTGATTACTGTGTATGTTCCAATATATGGCAAAAGTTGTTCTTTAAATCTAAAATTACCTCTTATAAAAGTGATAGTTATTACTTTTTTCCCCAAACCTTTGTATTATAGTTCAATCGTTCAATTACTCTCTTCTGAACAAATGTAACATTTGGTGAAGACATATTAGCCTTAAATGACCTCAATCAATGCTAATTGTAGATATTTTTAGATTCATCTGAGAGAAGCAGTCAAAGAAATCTTATACAGTTTTAGAAATTATTCCTAGGAGGTAGGAGCTTATAATTTCAAGTATCAGGTGCCACTATAAACAAGCCTTTTAAAGAGCTCTATAAAAAAGTCATACAGTGGTTTCATTATTGAGATAAAAAATATCCCCCCTCAGGACAAAAGTAAATAACAACTCTCCTAATATCACGTGAATCAGTATTCGTGGCTTGCGAAATTTCCACAGGGAGCATCTCACACAGATTCAAAAGGGGCTATGTCCACCTGGAAGTGAAGACGATGCGCCCTTCACATGATAAAGAAGTGTGCCCTGAAGAACTGTGCCCTGAAGAACTGTTAGCTGAAAAAGCGACACCAGTGATGTCAAAAATACGAGTAAGGAATCTGAGTAAGACTGAAATGTGAGTGGAAAAAACCCCAAATTTATCAACAGACTTACCTGAGATGTTCAATACACAAGTATAAGCTAAATGAATGAATATTAAAAGTAGATTTTTTTATTATTCAAATACATGCCTAGAAGTTTATAAATTAAATATGTTCCTTATAATTGAGCATATGTAGTGATTTTTTAGTATAAATTCCTACAAGTTGAATTAATTACTGGGTTGAAAGAAAAATATTTGTTGATTATTGATCCATATTAATATGCTACCTTCGTGACAGTTGTGCAGATCTCCCATAATACCTTAGTCCACGAATCCGCCTCTGTGTCATGCTATCGCAAATGCTGAGCAATTTTGAAAGAACTCTTAGAATTGTTAAATGGTAAAAATGTTAAATGTTTAATTATAATTTCCCATGGAATTTACAAGAGGAAAACATTTTCTCATAGGCTTACTGGTCAATTTTTTTCCTTATTGTCTGCTAGGTCTGTTCCCCTTTTCGTTGTTGTTGTTGGGATGCTAAGGTTTTCTAATAAAAACCTTAGATGTGGTTGCACATCTGCCTTTAAATCTGCTTTTGACTTTTGTTTGCTTTATTTTCTAATACACAGAATTTTTAATATTCCTGTGTATTTAAATCTCTTAATCATTTCTCTATAGAGGTCAGTTAAATGTTTATGTTTTTCTAGCTTTATTTTTGGTGAATTAATTAACATTAAATCTTTAATCTTTCTGGAACTTTTTTTGGTTTAATGTGAAGTTGTAGTTTGATATTGTTCTCAAAGAGCCCATTTTTCCAAATCATCCATTCTCTATTGTTTTATTACATACAAATGTCTTATAAATACTACTGTCTGTTTTAGGAATATTTTACCTTTCTCAGTGGCCTGTGGGCTTTTCATTGGTATAATACTATTCCAATTACTAAAGTCTGTAGGGCAAGTTTCCTCTTTATATTTTACAAGATTTTTCTTAGGTATTCTTGTCTGCTCATTTTTATTTTTACAGATGGACTGATCTTAATTTTATTATGTTCCAAATTAGTTCTACTGGGATTTTGTTTGAAATCACCTTAAGACTATAAATGATTATGGAGAGAATTCATTCTTTATGATAGTCAGTGTACCCATTTCCCATTTCTGAACAAGTCTATTAAAGATTTTTTTCCTTAGTAAAGTTTTGTAATTGTCTTCCTGAAAGACACATATTTCTGGTTAAGATGGTTTACAGGTATTTAATATTGTCTATTGCTCTTCTGAGTGCTTATTTCCCATAATATTTTATAACCCATCATTGCTGGTACCTAGGAAAGGTATTATTTGTGTATTTATTTTTTGTCTTCTCATTATATTAAAGGCTTCTACCAAACTACTCTTTTAAGTATATTCTCTTTGATTTTTACTTGAAAATAATGTTAATTTTGTCTCCTTCTTTACAAGGGCTTTTTTCTTTTTACCTCCTTTTCTGTAATATTGGTAAGAACTCCTAGGACAATGTTAAATAAGAAGTGGCATTTGCAATCTTTTTTTGTTCTTGATTTTGATGGGAAAACTGCTAGGGTTCAATTGTGATATATGATGTTGTTCATTGTTTTAAGAGAGCCTTTAATTAGGTCATGAAAACATATTTATATTCCTATTTTATAAGGAGTACCTGTTTGTTTTTAAAATATAAACTTGAATTTAATTTTTATCAAGTACTTCTCTAGCATTTCTTAAAAGCATCAACTGAAATTCCTCAATGATTTACATACTATTGGTTAAAATACTAGTGGTAACAGATTTACTAGTAGGAAATGATCCTGCGTCTCTGGGAGAAAATCTGTTTAATTGTGGTGGGTAATTCTCTTAATATACTTTCCAATTTAACACTTCATTTTTTAATAGGAGCTTTTTGGAATACAAGTTAGTTTTGCCTACAGTTTTTTTAATATTCCAAATCCTTTGTATTTTATTTATACTTGTGTGTGTGTGTTTAGTGCTAGACAATTTTATCACATGTGTAGGTTCTTATATCCACCACCACAGTCAAGATACAGAAAAGTTTCATCAACTCAAGGATCCTTCACGTTGCCCTTGTGTAATCACATTCACTTCCCTCCCACCCCCTTCCCACCCCTAATTCCTGGATAAACGCTAATCTGTTCTCCATTCCTGTAACTTTGTCATTTCAAAAATGTCATGTAAATGGAATCATACAATGTGTAATCTCTTGGGATTGGCTTTTCCACTCAGCATAATTCCTTGAGATTCATCCAAGTTATTACATTCACTCTTTTTTTTTATTGCTGAGTAACATTCCATGGTATGAGTGTATCAGTTTGTGCTACCAGTTTTTACTTTTTTACTGGTTTTATTAGCAAAGTTATGATTGCTTCATAAAATAAACCATGCAGTTTCCATTTTTTCCTACTTCTGGAGTACATCATAAAGCTATCTGGGACTGGGCAAGTATATTTATTGATGCATTTTTAAACTTATTGCATGACTACAGGTCTATTCAATCTTTAATTTTTTCCAAGTCAATTTTCAATAAAATAATTAAGACACTTTATTTTTGTTATTATATCTCTAAAGTCTCTCTTTAAAACCATTTTTTTTTTTTGTTAGAGATGGGTCTAGTTATGTTGCTGAGGCAAATCTTGAACTCCAGGCCTCAAGCAATCCTCCCTCCTCAGCCTCCCAAATTGCCAGGATGGGTGTGAGCCACCATGTCCAGCCTCTAAGTCAATTTATAAAATCATTGATATATTTTTAAGAAGTTATCCATTTCTTCCAAATTTTTCCTAGATTAATTTCTTACTCTTTTAAAACAACTCTTAAATTATTTCGGATATGATTTTTTAATTCATAGATTTTTGAGTTTTGAATGATTATTTCCAACAAATTTTGAAATAAATTTCTGCTATAATGTTGCATTTTAATCTTTTCTCTAAGTTCTTGATTTGTAAGCTTATATTTTGCATTTATTTTTCTTGTTTCATACTAAAAACATATAATCTACTAAACCTTTAAGTATATCCTTTCCATTGTTTATTAAGTATTGCTCACATGTATTTTTAATAATTTCTTAATGGTTTCTAAGTTTTTATTTTAAATCCCATAGTCATCTAAAACATTGTTTTGAATCTCAATTGGCAAATTTTTTGGTTTTAATCATTGTGCTTAAATTTGTTATTTAAAATTTAGCTTTATTGCTTTGTGGCCATAGGATGCCACCTAATTACTCTGCTTTTTTGTTTTCTTTGTGGCATGGTATGTTATCACTTAGGATCTTGAAAAAAATGGTAAGCTCTATTTTACTGGGCTTTTTTGCTTTTTATTATGGTTACGATATACATAAAAGTTATCATTTTAACCATTTTTAAACGTACAGTTCTGTAGCATTAAGTAAATTCTCGTTGTCATGCCGCCATCACTACTGTCTGTCTCCAGAACTTTCTCATCTTCCCAAACTGAAACACTGTATCCATTAAACAGGAACTCCTTATTCCCACCTCCTCCAAGCTTCTGGTAACTTCTGTTCTTTCTAACTCTATAAATTTGGCTGTTCTAGGTACCTCATATAAATGGAATCATATAATTTTTGTTCTTTTGTGTCTGGCTTTTTTCACTTATAAGTCTTTAAGGTTCATCCACATTGTAGCATGTTTCAGAATTTCTTTCCTTTTTAAAGCCGAATAGTATTTCAGTGTATTATATACTACATTTTGTTTATCTGTTCAGGCAAGCTCTATTTTTAACAAAAGAATTAATGTTTCATTAACACAAAATTATATTATTCAAATCCTGACTAATTTGGTCTATTATATCTGTCAAATTGATGGATATGAAACATCCTCCTATGACTATATTTCTTTCATTTTCTTTTATATTTCTCCTTGATTTTTCTTAATATATATATTATAATATAGTTAATATAATAGGTATTATTTGGCTCATAAGGTATATAAGTATTATATCTTTATTTTAATTGTGCCATTGATTAATATAAAATCTTTCTTTGACCCCATTTAATGATTGTGGATTTGAACTCTCCTTTGTATTATATTAATACACTACCACTGTTTTTTTATATCTTCATATTACATTAATATTTATTCTTTTATTTTTAAACTTTCTGAATCATTTCTTAGGCATGTCTTTTTATAAGCTGGATCTATTTGTTACCAAATCTGAAGGTGTTTTCTTTTTGGTACATGAGCTTATCCTATTTCTACCAATTGCCGTAACTATTATGCTTGGCTTTACTTTTGTTATCTTATTTTTATTATTTCCATTTTCTTTGGGATTTTTTTTTGTGTGTTTTGCTATATAAACTCTATTTTGTTTGATTTTATCTTTTGAAGGAATTTGGAAAAGAAAAATCTTGTTTTAAATGGTATAAGCAGTTGTCTTTTAGGTTTGTCAGATACTATATTTAGAATTTGTTTTTCAACTTATCTAGTTGGACTCCCCTTGCACCCAACTAGTAACTTAGCATAACTTTCCCTTCCCTGCTCCCCTTCTCTCTTTTCACTTTCTCATCTTTTTTATTCTAGTCTGGGGATATTGATCCAGATTGTTATTGTACAACTATTCCATTTTTATTATACACCTTTTCCCATATTTTATTTAGGCTTTTCCAGTATATCATAAAGCATTTAACAGCAATTATTTTTATTTATATTTATGTATTTGATTGTTTTAAATACTGTCAGTCCTTCTTATACTATGATTTCCCCACTATTAATGTCCTGCTTTGCTTCAGTTGTGATCCATCTGGAGAACGGCTCTTGGTGTTCGATCGGGGCGGGTAAAAGGACAGGGTAACCCTGATCTTGCACAGGAGGTTGTTTTTCTGTCTTCACACATGAATGACAACAATTTGTCTACACATAAGAACATTGGGCTGCAACCTTTTCTCATCAGTATATTGTCATTGTGCTGTGGATTTCTCTAGTTTTTTTATATGGGAAATTTGAAGCTTGTCTGATTTTTATTCATTTGTAGATAACTTTAATATTATCAAGGCTGCATAATAAGATTTTAAAAAATCTTTGTTTAAAGACATTCCAGAACATGTGTGGATATAGCATTTATTTTAATTACCTTTACTGTAACTCAACGAGCCCAATTAATCTGCCCATCTGAATAATTTATTTTAGATCAGCAAAGTTTTATTTTTAATATTTAATTAAATTAATATTTAATTATTGCTGCTGTACCTATTACCCTGGTTTCTTCTTCAGGAACCTCTATCAGTCATTCATCCAACAGAGATTTATTGAGTGTCAACTATATACCAGGCACTATTCTTGGCCCTTGGGGTTTCATCAATGAGCAAGAGAATGACCCCTATTCTCAAGGAGCTTAAATTCCTGCCAGGAGAAACAAACAATAAGCCATAAACCTAATATATATGTAAATTATGTGAGGAAGCACATGGATTAGGGATGTGTGGAAGGTTGTGGTACTACATCGAAGGCGAGGAGGTTACGGTAGTCCTTTCTAGAAGATACATTTTTTTCTTTTTTCACAGTTTTTGCATTTTTAACCTTCACTGATTGAAATCTGGTCCATTTCTTCTGCTTCAGGGGCTGTTTCAAGCTCATATGCTACATCGGTGATTTGATTTTAGCGTCCGTTCTGCTCTGTTTTATCCCTGTGCTATTACCTCCTTTGCTTTTCCCTGCATTTTTTTTTCTTTTTGAGAAGAGCCTCACTCTCTGTTGCCCATGCTAGAGTGTCGTGGCGTCAGCCTAGCTCACAGCAACCTCACACTCCTGGGCTCAAGGGATTTTCCTGCCTCAGCCTCCCCAGTAGCTGGGACTACAGGCATGGGCCACCATGCCTGGCTAATTTTTTCTACTTTTAGTATAGATGGGGTCTCGCTGTTGCTCAGGCTGGTCCCGAACTTCTGACCTCAAGTGATCCTCCTGCCTCAGCCTCCTGAAGTGCTAGGATTATAGGCGTGAGCCACTGTCCCATCCCCCCTGCAATCTTAAATGTCTGTTTTCAACTGCCTTCTTACATCTGCTTCCTCTCAGCTTGTTTTCTGCCTGTGGCTCCTTCCTTTTGCTTAGGAGAAGTCAAGTGCCCCTATACTGTTTTGTGAATGATGAATAGATAACTTTTAAACATTTCTTTCTATTTTCTGAAGAAAATTACACTTCCTGAGAAAAAGATATGCTTTTTCTGTTTCCTTATGTGCCTCTTCACAGGCCCCTTCTCATTTTATTCATTCATTCCTTCATAGAAGCCACCTCAGTCTCATACCTGCCATAAGATAGGACCCCCGGCCCTGTAGCCCCACCACCTCTCCGATAGTACCTGCCCCTGGCTCAGGCTTGGAGCCAGGTGTGAGGCACATGTGCTGTTTCCTCTAAAGTTGGGCAGGAGGCTACGTCCTCCTTCCTCAGACTCTGAAGATGACAGATGAGTCAGAGGCCACTTTGTTCTTTGCTCCAGTCTTCCTGAAGTGGCACAGCTCTGAGCCCCTTGCCTCTGTCCTCACATTCAAACACAGCAAACAAACAGCTCTGCCTCAGCCTTCTACTTCCTACCATGGTGCATAAGAAAAGCAAACATTGTCACCTTTGAGTGTGCAGGTAAAGCAAGCAGCAGATTGGCCACGTGAGGGGTGAGGAGATGATCTTGGTATTCTGGATCCTGCTCCGGCCAGCTATGAAGGTGGCTTTTGCACAGTGAGCTAACTTCACAGCATTGTTCAGTGAGCTGCGTTCCTAACCCTCTGTCTCCTGTGCAGCACAGTCTTTCCAAGTTAGGGGGCTAAGCCTGTAAGCTACAGTACAACAGCATTCTTCTCAGTATATTCCCATCATTCCTAGGCTTTGGCAGTGAGATATCCTTTTATTTCTGCTGTGTGCCAGTCTTGATCTTGGGTTATTTTCGTTGGCATTAAGAGGAAGAATGGCAGATACTACTAATCTGTCATGATACTATCAAGAATTCACTGATTAACTTATTTATTTTTACATCTGGTTATAAAATAGGCAAGGTAGGCATTATTATTGACGTTTTAAGGCTCAGAGAGGTGGAGTGACTGGCACAGGGTCATGTGTTTAGAGAGATGGACCAGTCCCGGTATTTTTCCCATTATCCTCCACTGATCCTCTCTGACCACCCTGTGGATTGCGATAATACATTTCAAATTTAAGGCTACTTTCCCCAGCAATTCACAGTATGGTCTGCCTCTCAGAAATTCTGTCAGCTATGTGTTTGTGTGTGTGGTTTCAATTAGTAGGAAATTGGTGAGACCATTTGTGTGTGTGTGAGTGTGTGTGTGAGATGGGGTAGTTACACAGCTCATTAGTGTCTTCACTGAAAGTAGAACTCAAATCTTCTCATTTCAAATTCAGATATTTTTCTTTATTATATCTGATACCATCTCATCAAACAGAATTAGGGGAAAAGTTACTCTTGCCGGAAATTCTCTATTATGCATCCAAAATGGAATAAAACCCTCAATGTCTGTCACAGACGTGTGCGTCTCAGTTATTGTGATGACCAGGACGCAACATATCACCTGCCATGGGTGCCATGGAGAAAAAGGGCTTATTACATGTGGGGGCCCCCTGTCATTCCATGGGCTCCCTGTTGTCTATATCCTCCTGCAAGAGCTGCAGTCATGGAAATCCAAGGCTAACAAGCTGTTCACATTGGCGTGTGCTATCTGCATAATAAACACAGCCTTTCTGCTCACTGATTCCTGGTGGCGTCCTCGTGGCATCTTGGTTAAGCAACAAATGTAAATGTGGCTGCCGACCACCAGCAGGTGCACCCCTGCTCTGATAGATGCTCCTTTCATTCTGTTCCAGCTCAGCCTTTATTTCCCACCCTAACACACAACAGCAAGTCCCCACCATACACGTCATCGTCATTCTCTGAGGGAAGGCCACGTCCAGTCAATGGGAAGGTCCCAGGTGGCAGATTCTGGGTGTGGTGGCTTTGCTATGACACAAGGCATGCTGTCCCCTCTCCTCTGAATCACACCTGACCACTGAGGAGCGGGTCCTAGAGACTCATTTTGTGGACAGACTGGCATTAATGGGCACATTCTTTCCCCACACGCTCCACAGAGTCCAGGTTCTGAGGGGTTTGTGGGAGAGACATTCACAGCTCCCAGGGGATATCCCATCAGCTCCCTTTGGGGAACTGAGGCTTTGCAGGTTCACAGTCACAGAGGAAAGGAGCCGTGTAATGGGGCTTCCCACTCAGAGACGTGTGTGCCAGCAAAGCTTCTGCTTCCTTTGACTGTGAAAGTGCGAGGGATTCTCTCTAGCAAAATTCATAAAAGATTACACAGGGACAGTTTCTTAGTAAATTACTCAGCCTGTCCTATAAATAAATACATTAGGATGGCTGATGAAGATTAAGAAAAAACATTCTCACTTCAGCACTTTGCCAGGCTTCTAGAGCATTTCTGGGAAGGATCAGTGTGGGTTAAGGTCACAAAGAGGCAAATTGTAGGCCAGGAAGATGGTACAGGCCCAGCACACCCCATCCCTGCTTGTCAGGCTGTTTTAAGGATAAATGAAGTCTTATTAGGGAAATCACAGTAAGTGATCTAATAGTGCCACCCCCGTTTAACCAATATGTTTATCCCTTGAGAATTAGCTGTCTGAGGAGGCAAAACAATAGAAAGGTCATTGCATATAGGAATAACATTTACCGGTCGTCGGGCAGATGGGAGGGGGGATGGGTATATACATACATAACGAGTGCGATGCGCGCCATCTGGGGGATGGACACGCTTGAAGCTCTGACTCCAGGGGGGAGGGAGGGAAAAGGCAACACATGTAACCTAAACATTTGTACCCCCATAATATGCTGAAATAAAAAAAATATTAAAAAATAATAATTACTAATATAGAAAAAAATAGGTCATTGAACAGAATCTGCTTCCACGTTCCAAACCTAAATTTAAAAAGGTATGGACAGCAGTTCTCAACTGGGCAATGTCACAACTGGGGCGGGGGTGCCATCGGCATTTGGTGGGCAGAGGCTAGGGATGGTGCTAAACATCCATAATGCACAGGACGTTCTCCCTCCCCACCTCTCCAACAACAGTGCTGAGCTTGAGAACCCCGGACGTGGACGGTCATTGCCTCCTCCCCCCGGCAGCGGCCGGCACATTGGCGAGAAACGCGGCTTCTCCCCCCACACTCCCACCTCGTCCTCACTAGTCTTCTCCTAGGTGACCGGCCCATTTGACGAAAGCCCCGCCCCTCGGTCACACTCACCTTTCCCTGCTGGTCCGTTTTGATCTCCCAGCCTCGGGGCAGTTCCAGCCGAGTGTCTGCGAACATGTTGATGAAATTCACCAGGTCCCGGTTGTGCTGGTAGCGTTCGAAATTGCGGGCGTCCCGGCGGACTTTCAGGATCATGTGCTTTAAGCAGGTGCTACTGGTGAAGACTCGGTAGGCACTCTGGGAGGGAGGGTGGGAGTAGGGAGGGCCAGTTAGGGAAATCACAGGCCAAGTGCTCCGCGAGCACCTTAACATGACCAAATGTGATCGCAACACAGAGATTTTCTTGCGAGCTGGAGACAGAGGCCTCAGGAGCAGAGATCTTGTTCAAGAAGTAAACTCTAGTCATCAACACACATGGACCTATTTGTGATCCCAATTCCACCTGCTCAGCAGCCTTGGACACTGTCGCCCTCCCTGTGCATCTCAGCAACCTCCTCCCACCCTCTCAGCCATGCCCGGCTCTCTGAGCACAGCCCTCTCCTCCACGGTTCCTTCTCTGACTGTGAGCACTGCCTTTGGTCCTCTTATCTGCCTAAAACAGGGTGAATTAATTTAGGGGCCCTGGAGATTTAAGCCTGGACTTCAGACATCTGCCATTCCTTTGAATCCTATGTAAAAACTTGTGTGTGGAGAGATTGGGGGATGAGAAGGAATGAAGAAAGTTTCAAGAGTTTCTAAATGTGCCAAATGACAATTTTATGGTACACAAGGCTGTGTGTATGTGTGTGTGTGTGTGTGTGTGTGTGCGTGTGCTGAAAGGACAGACTGTGTGTAGCAGGAGAGGACTGGCCCCATGGCTCCTGCAGGCTCAGGGCACACCTGGCGCCTGGTGCTGGGGGCATGGACATCTGCCACGCTTGTTCCCCTGGGTGGCTCCCCCTGCACCCCTGGGAGGCTGCTCTGATCTAGCCACTGGACGTCCCTCAGGAAATAACCTGCTAGAAAGTGATCTCCTCCTCCCCCAGCCACAACCTCCATCGCCTAATCAAAGCACAGCACCTGCCTGATGGAATCACCACGAACCCAGGTGCCCATAGCAGAAACCACTCAGTCTTTCTTGAGTCCTCTTCATGCACCCACCCATGATCACAGGGGGCCCCAATGCTACTGACTGCATGAGAAATGTCCCTGAATTGAGCTGCTCCTCACTGTGCTCCTGCCCCTCCTTAGGTCAGGCCCGGCTCATCTCTCATTGGAGCGGCTGAATCAGCCTGTCTCAGCCTCCTCAGTCTCTCCCACACTCTGCCAGAGAAAATGCTCCATCAACCCCCTGTTGGGCAGCCCTGTGTCTAAGACTCCTGCAGATTCCTGCTGCCCGGGGAAACAGCCCCAGGCTCCTTTTCCCAACCTCCCCGCTGTGCTGCTGCTAATCCTTCAGCCCTTTCCCCATCCTGCCCTGCCGGCCACCTGCACTCAGCCCCAGTCCTGCTCCCAGCAATGTCCTGTCCTTTCTAAAGGGCTGTCCCTCTGCCTGGACTTCTTCCTGTCCACTCTCAGCCTTCGGGGCTCACTTAGGCCATTCCCCCAAGCTACCCCCACCCCTATGCTCCCTGGAGGCCCCAGAGTGTCTCATCCTCCTTCAGTTCAGGCCTGGTCCTGTCCCATTAGGCTGATCTTTTTATAGGTCGTCGCTCCACAAAACAGGGAGTGCCTACTGCTTAGGTGTCACCCTAAGCTGTCTCCTTGATGCCAGCACCCAAATCTCAGCTGGAACCACAGAAAATGTTTATCGAATGGAAGGATTAATGAATATAGTGATATCATGCCATTGCTTTTTTGAAAGTCTCAAAAATGTACAATGAAAAAAACCCTACATATGTAAAATCACATCAAATCTAACTTCAGCATAATATTTGAAAAAAACCATATCAAAAAGAAACCTAGTTATTTATCTAGGAGAAATTTGCTTTGAAATTTCTTTAGTGGAAATGATTTATAAAATATTTTAAACATTTTATAAAATGTTCCTTGAGTGCAGCCTTTTGACTGAATCCAAACTTTATTAAAAGAAGTTGTTCTGTGAAGTCTGGATTGAGTCAAGGAGCCACACTTGGGGATCCGGAGGGCCACATGTGGCCTTGAGGACTCCTGGTTCGGCTAAAGGAAATCTGGCTACTTCATAATCTTGTTTCTTTAAAATTTTAACAATAATAAAAACACACATTTGTTTCCAAAACTCTTCCACTGACATCAACACATTTGAGTCTGACAGAAACCCCAAAGAAGCAATAGCATTTCCAGATCCAGCCTTTTTCCTTGGGTGATTCACACGTAGTTAAAAGAGTGGACTGAGCTATCTTTATTTCTTTCTTGCCTGGGGTAAAGTTCTACCCTCTTTGAGCCATCAGACGACTTTACAAAACTGTGTTGGGTCTTGAGGAGCCAGGCCAGGCCCGTCTGTATTCCGAAGCACTCACATAATTGGCATGCAGCACAGTGAAGAACTCGGGGTTTGTGATGAACTTGACCGCTGGGGACTGCAGCAGCAAGGTGATTTTTTGTGAGTTCACCGGAGAAAGTGACCCTTCTCTCCTCAGATCTGGAAAAAGTGAAGCAAAGCAACAGACTCACTGGGACAAAGTCATTTCAAACTCAGTGCTTCTCTCTCCACAGCAGGGCACACAAGCCTTCACCCACACAGCCGGCTGTTGTTTCTAACAGTGACACAACCAGGTGTCATACTGCTTTATGTATGTCGGTTAAGAATTATTATTTTCTAGTAGTGTTCATGCAAACTTCAGTTAGGATCAAGTCCTCTGACATCGCCTCCCTTTTATCCCAATGACTTTTTTCTTATTTTCTTTACAAGGTGCTAACCACCACTATGGTAGATTGTTTGCAGAAAGAGCCACAGTTCTTCCCCTCTTCATAGCTACACCCAGATGCAATGCCACTTTGCAGGTCCTCCCCTTGGTGAATTGCAGCTGGCCTTGTGCCTTGTTTCAATTAATAGAAATGGCAGTGGGTCAGTTCTGAGTCAAGGTTTCAAGAGATCTGTGTGTTGATTTAGGCAGAGCAAGACAGCCAAACAGAAACCTCCAGCAATTGTCCCTCTATACGAACACCTAATTCAACAACTATCCACACAAGCAAGCACCTTCAGAAGAACTAAAAGTCGATCATACGACCTGGTTTTAACATTATATCAAGAAAAGAGGCACTGAAGAGGGCAGAAAAGACAGTCTGGCATTGCCTACACGCCCCCTCTCCTGTCCCCCCAGGCCGGCAGTGCTGCACCAGCACATAGAGCGGAGAGAGAATCTGCCTGCTGGGGGAGGGAAAGCGAAGGGATTGTGCGGCTTCGAATCGAAACTCAGGGCACAGGGGAACACAGCGCAGGAGAGAATTCTGCCGGCGCCCGTGAGGAGAGCACTTTGACCAGCCGGGCCAGAGGGAAATCCTCTGCCCCAAAGCGCAAGTGCCGGCAGAAGAGCAGCCTGGGGCCTGGACTAAATTCCTAAGGCAGTCAGGCCTCAGCCACAGTAAAATAAAGTTCCAAGCAGAGTCCTGAGGCCTCAGTTCCTGGATGGTATTTCTGGACCCACCCTAGGCCAGACAGAAATATGCTGCCCTAAAGGGAAGGACCCAGTCCTGGCAAGATTCACCACCTGCTGACTAAAGAGCCCTTGGGCTTTGAATAAACATCAGAGGTAGCCAGGCAACAGTCACCCCCGGCTTTGGGTAAGACTGGGCTGGCTTTAGGTGTGACCAGGCACTGGTCGCCACAAGGGAGTGCCCACGTTACTTCTCCCCCAACTCCAGCAGCCCAGCACAGAGAGTGAGGGAAGAGAGTGAGAGACTTTGCCTGGCAATCCTAAGAATTCTCTTGTGTTTTGCCCAAGCTCACCAAATTGGTACCACCGGGAGTCTGTAAGAGTCACGGCATTACTGGGCTTGGGGCAACCCCACTGCTGATATAGCTGCAGTGACCAGAGACTTAGATCATAACATTCAATTTCATTAGAATATCTGGAAAGTCTTCACAAGAAGGACAGGTTCAAACAAGCACAGACTGTGAAGATTAAAATAAATACCTAATTCTTCAGTGCCCAGACATTAATGAACATCTATAAGCATCAAGAATATCCAGGAAGACATGACCTCACCAAATGAACTAAATAAGGTACCAGTGAGCAATCCTGGAGCAATGGAGATAAGTGACCTTGCAGGCAAAGATTCAAAATAGCTGTCCTGAAGAAGCTCTGTGAACTTCAAGACAACACAGAGAAGGAATTCAGAGGCCTATCAGAGAAATTTAACAGAGATTGAAATAATAAAAAAGATAAAACAGAAATTCCAGAGCTTAAGAATTCAGTTGACAAATTGAGAAACACATGAGAGTCTCTCAACAGCAGAATTGAGCAAGCAGAAGAGAGAATTAGCGAACTTGAAGACTAGCTATTTGAAAATATATAATCAGGAGGGAGGGAAGGAGGCGGGCAGAGAGAGAGAGAGAGAGAGGGAGAGAGAAAGAGAAAGGATAAATAATAATGATGTACACCTATAAGATCGAGAAAACAGCCTCTAAAGAGCAAATCTAGGAGTTATTGGCCTTAATAGGAGGTAGAGAAAGATTGGGGTAGAAAGTTTATTTAAAGAAATAATAAGGATAACTTTCCAAACCTAGAGAAAGATATCAATATTCAGGTACAAGAAGTTCATAGAACACCAACATATTTAACCCAAACAAGGCTACCTCAAGGAATTTAATAATCAAGCACTCAAAGGTCACAGATAAAGAAAAGGTCCTAAAAGAAGCAAGGAAAAAGAAAAAAATAACATATAAAGGAGCTCCAATACATCTGGCAGCAGACTTCTCAATGGAAACATGATAGGCCAGGACAGAGTGGCATGACATATTCAAAGTGCCGAAGCAAAAAAACCCCCTTAACCCTTGAATATTATATCCTGAAAAAATATCCTTCAAACATGAAGAAATAAAGACTTTCCCAGACAAACAAAAGCTGAGGGATTTCATCAACACCAGACCTGTCTTACAAGAAATGCTAAAAAGGAGTTCTTCAACCTGAAAGAAAAGGATGTTAATGAATAATAAGAAATCTTCTGAAGGTGTACTACTCACTGGTAACAGTAACAACACAAATACAGAATACTCTATTGCTATAATTGCAGTGTATTAACCATTTATATCTTGAGTAGGAAGACTAAAGACAAACCTACAAAAATAACAACAACTGTTTAAGAGATAGATAGTATAAAAAGATATGGATGCAAACAACAAAAAATTAAAAAGCAGGAAGGGATGAAATTAAAGGGCAGGATTTCTGTTAGATTTCTCTTTGCTTGTCTATTTGTTTGTAAGCAGAATTGTCATATGTTTAAAATAATTGGTTATAAAATGTTTCTTGGAAGATTTGGGGTAACCTCAAATCACGAAATCAATAGATATACATAAAAAAACAGAAAAACAAGACATTAAAACAAACTACCTGAGAAAATCACTTTTAACAAAGGAAGATGGGAAGGCAGTAAGAAAAAAGAGGGGACCACAAACAAACCAGAAATCAAATAACAACATGGCAGTAGTAAGTCCTTACCTATTGATAATAACATTGAATGTTAATGGACTAAACTCTTCAATCCAAAGACATAGAGTGGCTACATGGATTAAAAAAACAAGAACCAACTATATGTTGTCTGCAAAAAAAAAAAAAAAAAAAAAAACTTTATCTATAAAGACACACATAGTCTAAAAATAAAGAGTTGAGAAAAGATATTCCATGCAAATAGAAACCAAAAAAGAGCAGGAGTAGCTATACTTCTATGAGATAAAATAAATTTCAAGACAAAAACTGTAAAAAGAGACAAAGAAGGTCATTATATAATGATAAAGGGTCAATTCAGCAAGCGGATATAACAATTCTAAATATATATGCACCCAACAGTGGAGCACACGGATATGTGAAGCAAATATTATCAGAGCTAAAGAGAGAGATAGACCCCAACACAATAATAACTGGAGATCTCAACAACCCACTTTCAGCACTGGACAGATCATCCAGACAGAAAATCAGAAACATTGGACTTAATCCGCAGTATAGACCAAATAGATATTAATATTTATAGAACATTTTATCCAATAGTTGCAGAATTCACATTCTTCTCCTAAGCTTGTGGATCATTTTCAAGGCTAGACCACATGTTAGGCCGCAAAACAAGTTTAAAAAAATTGAAATCATACCAAGTATTTTCTGTGACAATAATGGAATAAAACTAGAAATCAATAACAAGAAGAACATTGGAAACTATACAAACACATGAAAATTAAACAATATGCTCCTGAATGACCAGTGGGCCAGTAAAGAGATTAAGAAGAAAATTAAAAAGTTTCTTGAAACAAATGAAAATGAAAACACAACATAACAAAACCAGTGGGATACAGCAAAAGCAGTAATAAGAGGAAAGTTTATAGCATTAAGTGCCTGCATGAAAAAAGTAGAAAACCTTCAAACAAACTACCTAACAATGCATCTCAAAGAAGTACAAAAATAAGAGTAAAACAAACCCAAAATTAGTAGAAGAAAAGAAATAGTAAAGATCTGAGCAGATATAAATGAAATTGAAACAAAAAATACAAAAGGTCAATGAAACAAAAAGTTTGTTTTTTAAAAGATAAACAAAATAGACACACCTTTAGCCAGACTAAGAAAAAAAGGAGAAGACACAAATAAATAAAATCAAAGGTGAAAAAGGAGACATTACAGTTGATACTGCAGAAATTCAAGGGATCATTAGAGAGTAATATGAGCAACTCTATGCCAATAAATTGGAAAACCCTGGAAGAAGTGAATAAATTCCTAGACACTTATAACCTACCAAGATTGAACCAGGAAGAAATCCAAAACATGAATAAACCAATGATAAGTAACAAGATAGAAGCAGTAATAAAAAGTCTCCCCTCAAAAAAAAAAAAAAAAAAAAAAAAAAAAGCGCCCAGGACCTGATGGCTTCACTGCTGAATTCTACCAAGCATTCAAAGAACTAATACCAATCCTACTTAAACTATTCCAAAAAATTGAGGAGGAAGGGATACTCCCAAACTCATTCTACAATGCCTGTATCACCCAGATACCAAAACCAGACAAAGACAGAACAAAAAAGGAAAACTACAGGCCAATAGCTTTGATGAACATAAATGCAAAAATCCTCAACAAAATACTGAGAAACCAAATTCAATGACACATTAAAGAGATTATTCACAATGATCAGGTGGGATTCATCTCAGGGATTTAAGGATGGTTTAACATAAGCAAATCAATCAATATGATACATTATATTGACAGAATGAAGGATAAAAACCATAAGACCATTTCAATTGATGTTGAAAAAGCATTTGATAAAATTCAACATCCCTTCATGGTAAAAACTCTAAAAAAAACCCTGGATATAGAAGGAACTTACCTCAACACAGTAAAAGCCACATATAACAGACCCACATCTTGTATCATACTGAATGGAGAAAAAGTGAAAGCTTTTCCTCTAAGATCTGGAACAAGACAAAGATGCACATAGTACTGGAAGTTTTAGCTAGAGCAATCAGATAAGAGAAAGAAATAAAGGGAATCCAAATTGGAATGGGAGAATTCAAGTTATCCTTGTTTGCAGATGATATGATCTTATCTCTAGAGAAACCTAAAGACTCCAGCCAAAAACTATAAGAACTGATAAATAAATTCAGTAAATTTGCAAGATAAAAAATCAACTTACAAAAATCAGTAGCATTTCTATTTTTTTTTTTTTTTTTTTTTTTTTTTGAGACAGAGTCTTACTCTGTCACCCTGGGCTAGAGTGTCCTGGCATCAGCGTACCTCACAGCAACCTCACACTCCTGGGCTCAAGCAATCCTACTGCCTCAGCCTCCCCAGTGGCTGGGACTACGGACTTGTGCCACCATGCCTGACTAATTTTTTCTATACATATGTTTAGTTTTCCAGCTAATTTCTTTCTAATTTCTTTTTTTCTTCTAATTTCTTTTCTTTTTTAGTAGAGATGGAGTCTTTCTCTTGCTTAGGCTAGTCTCGAACTCCTGAGCACAAATGATCCGCCCTCCTCGGCCTCCCAGAGTGCTACAATTACAGGCGTGAGCCACCACTGCACCCAGCTCTAAAAATCAGTAACATTTCTATATGCCAACAGTAAACAATCTGAAAAATAAACCAAGAATGTAATCCCATTTACAATAGCTACAAATAAAATACTTGGGAATAAACTTAACCAAAGAAGTGAAAGAGCTCTATAATGAAAACTATAAAACATTGATAAAGGAAGTTGAAGAGGACACAAAAAAATGGAAAGATATTCTATGCTCATAGATTGGAAGAATCAATATTGTTAAAATGTACATACTACCCAAAGGATAAAAATCCTTTATTTCTTTCTCTTATCTGATTGCACTAGCTAGAACTTCCAGTACTATGTGAATAACAGTAGTGAAAGTGGGCATCCTCATCTTGTTTCAGATCTTAGAGGAAAGGCTTTCACTTTTTCCCCATTCAGTATGATACTAGCTGTGGATCTGTCATATGTGGCTTTTATTGTGTTGAGGCAAGTTCCTTCTATATCCATTTTTTTTTTTTAGAGTTTTTACCATGAAGGGATGTTGAATTTTATCAAATGCTTTTTCAATATCAATTGAAATGATCTTATGGTTTTTGTCCTTTATTCTGTCAATTCAATGTAATCCCCATCAAAATACCAATGATATTTTTCACAGAAATAGAAAAAATAATCCTAAAATTTATAAGGAACCACAAGACTCAAAATAGCCAAAGCTATCCTGACCAAAAAAACAAACAAACAAACAAAAAAAAACCAAACAACACTGGAGGAATCACATTACTTGACTTCAAATTATGCTACAGAGCTGTAGTGACCAAAACAGCATAGTATTGGCATAAAAACAGACACATAGACTAATGGAGCAGAATAGAGAACTCAGAAATAAATCTACACATGTATAGTAAACTTGTCTTCGAAAAAGTCACCAAGAACATACAGTGGGGAAAGGACAGTCTCTTCAATAAATGGTGCTGGGAAAACTGGATATCCACATGCAGAAGAATGAAACTAGACCCTTATCTCTCACAATATACAAAAATCAAATCAAAATGGATTAAAGAGTTAAATCTAAGACCTGAAACTATGAAACTACTAAAAAAAAACATTGGGAAAATGCTTCAGGACATTTGTCTTGGCAAGTACTTCATGGATAACACCCCCAAAGCACAGGCAACCAAAGCAAAATTGTACAAATGGGATCACATCAAGCTAAAAAGCTTTTGTACAGCAAAGAAAACAATCAACACAGTGAAGAGACAATTGGGAGGAAATATTTGCAAACTGCCTGTCTGACAAGGGATTAATAAGTAGAATAGATAAGGAGCTAAAACAACTCACTAGGAAAAAATCAAATAATCCAATTAAAAAGTGGTCAAAGATCTGAAGAGACATTTCTCAAAAGAAGACATACAAGTGACCAACAGGCATACGAAAAAATGCTCAACCTCATTAGTAGTTGGAGAAATGCAAATCAAAACTACAATGAGATATCATCTCACCCCGGTTAAAATGGCTTTTATCAAAAAGACAGGCAATAATGAATGATGGTGAGGATGTGGAGAAAGGGGAACCCTTGTACACTGTTGCTGGGAATGTAAGTTAGTGCAACCACTATGGAAAAGAGTATAGAGGTTCCTCAAAAAACTAAAAATAGAACTATCATATGACCCAGCAATCCCACTGCTAGGTATATATCCAAAGAATGGGAATTCAGTATATCGAAAAGATACCTGCACTCCCATGTTTATTGCAGCACTATTCACAATAGCCAAGATATGAAATCAATCTAAGTGTCCATTAATGAATGAATGGATAAAGAAATTGTGGTATATATATATACAATGGAATACTATACAGCCATAAAAAAGAATAAAATCCTGCCATTTGAAACAACATGGATGGAACTGGAGAACGTTATGTTAAGTGAAATAAACTGAGCACAGAAAGACACATCCCATATGTTCTCACTCATATGTGGGAGCTAAATATTAGAAAGAATTGATCTCGTGGAAACAAAGAGTTGAATGACAGTTACCAGAATCTGGGAAGGGAAGCAAGGAAGGGGATAAAGTGAGGATGGTTAATGGGTGCAAAAGTATGGTTAGAATGAACAATATTTGATAGCACAACAAAGTGACTATGATCAACAACAAGTTAGTGTATACTTTAAAATAACTAAAAGAGTAAAACTGGAATGTTCTTAGTACAAATAAATATTAAATGTCTGAGGTGATGGATACCCCAATTACCCTGATTTGATTAATTCACATTGTATGCCTGTATCCAAACATCACATGTACCCTATAAAATATACAACTATTAAGTAACCATAATAATTTAAAATAAAAAAATTTAAAAAATAATTTAAAAAGAGATCTGTGTGCCTCCATTTTCCCTCTTGTATCCCTGTCACCGCTGTGAGGACGAGCTTGGGCTAGCCCGCTGCAAGATGAGAAGCCCTGGGGAGCGGGGACAAGCCACCCTAGCAGAGGCCACCTCAGACACACCAGCCCACAGCTGATGCCACAGGTGACAAAGATGGACGCGTGAGCCCAGCAGTGCCCTGAGGAACCACCCAGCTGAGCTCAGCTCAAATTGCCAACCTGTAGAACTGTTGGAAAAAGGAATGCTTGTGAGTTTCAGGCACTAAATTCTGGGATGGTTTGTTACTCGGTAAATGCCAACGGATCCAATACAAACCCAGAAATAAATTTTCTGTTTCTTTTTCCTCATGTTTCTAATGACTTGATCATTGTACCACATCTCTGTCAGAAGCTTGAACAAAGAAATTATTTATGGAAAAAGCTAAACTATTGAGTTTACTTAGTATACCTAGTAAAATAAATAGAACGGAGGCAATCAAAATTGTCAGTGGCACTGTGCACGTGCGTGCATAAAATCCCATGAAAATGTCCAACAGTCCGTCTGCACTGTCACAGACAACTGCAACCTAGCAGGATTGGAATCCCAGGGCTGCTTGTCCGGACTGTTCTCTGAGCCTTCTTTTGGCAAATAAATCTGCCATAATTTACTGAATTTAAAAAGAAAGTGGATCACTAGGATGTCACTGTGACAATCTTATGTCATTACAGCTACAGAAAGTGACAGCCGGTCTCATGCCTTTCGAATATCCTCGTCTGAGTTCCACTTGGGCTGATTCAAAGCAACAAAAACTAGGAAAACCGGGCCCGGGGTGGATGCCTATTGTGCACTCCCAGATGTGTGCACAACCAAAACCTCTTCGCCCTCAGCTTCCTCCCCTCAGGGGAACTAGATTTTATTCTAAATGCAAACAAGTAATTATTCCTAGTGTTGTCACATGGCTCCTTGAAATAGACTGAACTTTTACTGCATGTTTTATTTATAAGTAGAAAATCCTCAGGACACCAACAAATACATTTACTTATCAACAATTGATTAAGCCACTGATGAAGTTGTCTTGCTGCACAATTACCATAGCAAACTCAGCCCCATCCCAGATCCACCTGCTTTGCTGCTTCCAGACCCCCGTGCCAGAGTGGTGGCACTCCCTTCCCTGTCAACCCCCTTCTGAGCTCCCTGGTGGGAAGCTCTGTCCTGTCTGCTTTACCCTGTGGGTACCAAGTTGCCTCTTTCTCCTGCACCTGATCCTCTGCATCGCTACCAGGAGGCAGGGCGAGGGGCTTGCACACCTTTGTCACACAGTCACTGGATGCCCCCCAGGTGTCTGGGGACCCCTCCTCCGATACCTAAGCCCGACTGGGAAGATTCGGCCTCTGAGTCACTCCCTCCACCTCCGCCTCCTCCTGCCGGAACTTGCTCACAGCTTTGGCTGCCAGAATCTTCCTCGGGCCTCTCTGTTGCAATGGTTCGCTGTATGTTTTGATACCTTTCATTAGAAAACAGAGAGACAGGAGTTAACTTTCATTTGTTTGCTTGTTGGGGGCTGATGCTCTGAATCAGAAAATTGGAGAAATTTGTAAAGAACTGTCTTGAGTGTCAGGAAAGAAATGCTTAAAATTCCCACAAGATAGCGACAACAATTAGCAAGACAAGTATCTCTAGATGATTTGACTCCTTTTTGTTTTGTAAGCTACGATGGGTTGCAAGCATGGTGACTTTTAAAAAATCAACACAAATAATAGCTCATCATGCAAAACAGCTTGTGCCCCGTATTAAACAAAATCGGGCTAAGTTTAAAATAAAGGTGTGGGAAGTAAATTAAAATGTTACAACTAAGGTATCAAATTACCTCTACATTATTGTAATAAGTCTACAAACTGGAATAGTAGTTCTGTCACTTATTTTTATTTGACAGGTAATTGATACAGAGTAATTGGGCAGAGGTTGTGGAAACATTACACCTAAAAGCATGCTGGCAAACAGATAAATGTTTTCTGCTTATCTGAAGGCTCATTTTATGTTTTTTCTGAAGTTGGAGATTTAGTCAGTGGGCAGGCCAGCTAGCCACCTTGCCAAGTACTGAGTGCTTATCAACCCTTCCAGTGTGCGCAGGCTCTGTCGGGGCTTTCAGAGCAAAGAGGGGATTTGAACACACAGCCCAGATGCAACCAAGGGGGATTGGTGCAGAAACCATAACTCTAGCAACCTGAAAGGCTGTTGTGGACAAGGCAGAGATGCAGGGGGACCCAGACAAGGAGATTCCTAAGGTTTATAAACTTTGAAGTTGTGACCTTGTCAGGGAGCTTATTGGGAAAGGACATTTTCAGAAGAGAAACAACTTGTGCAAAAACAGAGCACCAGGGAGCTTGGTGGTGGCATCAGGACCTGTGGGTGCTGCATGGAGACCCGCGGAGAGGGAGACAGGGAGTCCCTACAGGGCACCCAGCAGCAGTCTGGATGTTATTCTCTGAGGCCACAGGTCCCCCAACCTGAGCTGTGGCAGCCTGCAGGACTTGTTGAAACATACACTAATTCAGTAGGTCTCTGATTCAGTAGGTCTGGGGTAGGGCCCAAGAATTTGCATTTCTGACAAGTTCCCAGGTGATCCTGATGCTGCTGGCCCAGGGACCAACTTTGAGAACCACTGCTCTCTGTGATAGGTAGCTGCTAAAACAGAGAGGCAGGGCCAGGTATACACTGAGAACGATCATCCGGAGTTGCAGAGAGCAGCTGGGGGCTCCCGCAACAGTCCAGGCCAGAGATGCTACTGTCCTGGACCGGGCAGGCCCCGCGGGCCAGGCTGCCTTTCCAAACATCTGCCAGTGGCGGGGGTAGCCACAGACTGTAGGGAACAAGATCAACTCTACCTGCCGGCAGAATGCTCACAGACATTTCCTCAACCTGCCTGCCCTTGCCGGCCTGCTCTAACTCCCCATTCGTGGGCAGACACCCAGCTCTCTAGCTCCCCTCTGCTCCGCTGCACTCTCTCCCTCCAAGCAGCCCCTGTGCCCCCTCCCCAGAGACCTCTGTTTGGCCATGTCTCTCAGCCTACCCGATGACTAGATGACCAGGGGCCAGCTTCCCTCTTCCTTAGGGCACACAGCCTGGAAGGAAGAAGGGGCCGAATTCAGGAGCTAATTAGCGGCAGAATTTGTGATAACTTTACAAGTAGACTTGTGGGGATTTGGGGCCTGACTGGATAGGGAGGTTGATGAAGAGGGAGGAGACCATTATGAAGTTCAAGGTTTCTGCTGGGACCAGGTAGGCAGACCTGCCAACCCTGAAGAAGAGCAGGCAGAAGGTGGGCAGATGGGTAGGGCGGATGCTGGTGTGGGTTTGGACGTGCTGACCTGCAGGTCCGGAAGGTCATGTGAGCCCCACTGTCCAGGGGAATTATATGGGTCTGGTGCCCAGGAAAGCAAAGATGGGGCAGGGTGGGGAGGAAGGAGGAGGAGGGCGAGAGTCCAAGCAGCCCAGGAGAGCCAGGTCTCCAAGTGCAACCCAAGAGGGGATGAGGGGATGCAGTCTGGCACAGGTGAGGCTCCCCTGTGGCAGGGCTTCTGCAGACCAGTGCCCCATTCTTTCCTTGGCCTAACAGAGGAAGATTTTCTCAGCGAGGTCTCCAGACCACTTGTAAGAGACTCGCCAGAATGGCTGTTACAATTACAGAAACTGAAGCAACACTGAAAGCTGCATGTCTGCCGAGCCCTTTAGGTCATACTGCACATGTCTAGCTTGAGACACTGAGGGCTTTCTGTGAGTTTGACTGTATCTGGACACCTGCCAGAAGCAGTTACTGGGAGGCATTTCCTGAGTGGGCCTCTTACCACCAAATGTAGAAGGGGCGGGATGAGTGGAGTGAGGATGGAATTGCAGAGAGAAAGATTTGTGTTAATTTGCCACCTCGACAAGTCTGTGGTAGGGAGGTTGTGGAGAAGCTGGAGATGGCCCTCTACGATCTCCCTGTTGGAACGTGGGTAACGGCCATGGCAGGAGGGCAGGGGGCGCCAGTGAGAAGCTGCCTAGCATGTAACCTTGACCAGGGAGGAACGGGGCCTGCCAAAGACCAAAGAAGGTGCTACTTGGAGGATTCCCTAAATTACGTACAGCAGATTGCATTTTCCCAAAATGGCTTGATTACCCTTTTAGATCTACGTGTTCTTCCAGAAGCTTATCACTCTCCTTCTAAGAGGTAGAATCCATATTCTCGCCCCTTGGGCCTGGGGAGGTCTGAGATACCTGAGAGATAGCTGCCTAGCTGGGCCCAGCCAAACCAGACCCACGAGAAATAGTAATAATTATAATTATTGCTGATTTTTGTTGTTTTATGTCACTACGTTTGGGGTAGTTTGTTCCTCAGCAATGGATACCAGGAACAGGACTTAGGTAAATATCAAAATGTCAAGTGTAGCTTTTCTTTTCCTTCCCAAGTGTAGTGACCATGACAGAGAATTTTTATCTTAATTGATGATGAAAATGTCAGCAATGTCCCAAGATAATTCACATTCCTCAGGTGGACCTTGATTATCTCATGCCTTACTGGGTGAGCAGCCTGCAATCCCAGGTGTCCCCCACCCCGGATCTTTGCTAAAGGGCAGGGCTGTTTGGGGAAGCAGGACACACAGCGCTTGGAGCAGGGATCTGTCAGCGAGGGCAGGACTGCGGTCTCAGAGCCTCACCCTGCTTTAAAGAGGACAGAGAAGCTCAGAAAGCTGGCTGTCTTCCATTCCATCAAGAGTTATCCATCAATGTCTGCCTGTACTTTTTTTTTTTTTGCTAGTAAAAGGGTAAATATTTATAGCATATAAAGGTCATGAAAATTCGTAAGAAAATCAGCTAGAATACCTAATTTGTAAGTGGACACACACATATACACACACACAGTCACAAAACCAAACAAGAAAGAAAAAACCTTCCAAAACCAAGCCAAACCACCTAAACAAACAAACAGAAAAACAAGAAAAGCCCAAGAACAGACAATTCACATGGGAGAAACTATAATTACTAAAGAAATGCTTATGGAAAAAGAGTTGATCCACAAGTATTATAAAATGTAAGTACTTGGAGCACCTCTTAAATCACAAAAACAAATCAAAAGATGAGATGGAGGTGAAGGTCGTGGTGTTGGTGAACCTGGAGAACCACAACGCCTAACACAGAAAACAGTCAGGCATTAATATCAAATACCCAAACCACATCTATCTCCCTTGACCTGCTCTTTTGGGAACAGAACCCTGAGAAAATACAAGACAAGGTGATACAGGTCCTTGGTGGCTGTATTGAAAATAGTGATAAAAGCTATAAGCAAATCATTCAACAGCATGAGAAATTAAATTAACCAAAATACAGCCATTTAACGGGACACTATACATGCATTTAAATGTTAACCTGAAGACTATGCAGCAATATGAAAACGTTTACAGTGTAGTAAGTAAAAAATGAGTGTGAAACTATATATTACCCTTATAACTATGTATGAATTATGCATGCATATGGAAATTGAAGAGGGGTACATTTTTTTAAAAAGCTAAATCCTTGAGGTAGTAAGACTGTATGTAGATCACTTTTTTCCTATTTAAAACTTCTATTTCACTTAATATTATAATAATTTTATACAAATAACTAAAAAATCAAATTTTAGTTGGTTATTTAAAATAGAATACATATGTATATTTTCTGCTTGGTCAATAAATATTTGTGAAAGTAGAATTAATTGCTTCTGGATATTCTGAAAGTATAGATGTTAACTCAGGAAACAACCTTGTACTGAGTCCTGTTAAACTTCTAGTATCACACCAGGTGCTGGCAGGGACAGGGTGCCAAGAAGAAGCAGCTAAGAACTGTAACGGAGGCACATTCATGAGGTTTGGGGCACGAAGCCGCTGGCTCTGGGTGGAGGATTCTGGGAAGGCATCATGGGTACATGACGTTCGAGTTAGGCCTATAGGCTGAGGAGCTGTGTTTCCTCTGGGTGGGAGCAGGTGGCGAGGGACTGCCCAGCGCTGGGAGCACGTGGCCAGGCCACACAGGCCTGGCAGAGTGTGCGGTGTCTGGGGAGTGGCCGACTTTGAACATGGTCCACCCAGCCTAGCACGACAGCTTACATGCAGCTATTGTGCACTCTGCATTTCAGCGCACATCTCCTTGCACGAATACATTTGATCTTTTTTTTTTTGTAAAGCCAGTCAAATTTTAGCAGTGGCCAGAGTCAAGGGAAACTCCTTGCAACACAGAAATATTTCCCTATTTCTGTGAGCCAGTGATCATTGTAAATTTCTCCTGATAACTTCAGGTTATCAAAAAGTGACCCTTGCATGTGATGCCACGGGAGACAGATGAAAGGCTGGTAGTCTACTTTCTGTGGCTGCTGTCACCACGTCAAATCACAGAAAACTTTAAATGCTTGAAAGCTATAGGTCAAGGTAAGTATTGAAAAGCCTGGATACTTATCTGAACGTTACCTGACCTTCCCTAAGTAGGCCTTTTCACAAGAAATAAGCACTTTCTAAAATCGCTAAATTCCTTTTCTTTTTATCTGTCCAGATGGATGTGGCAAAAGCAGCTTCCTACTGGCAAAGTCCAGCTGCCTCTCCCAGCCTGTTCAGCTCCGCTGGAGGGCACAGGAATTTACATATCAAAGGCTGCGAAACTGCTGTAGAGGCTTGGTTCCAGGTGGATTTGGCATAATTTTTATATTTTACAAGCTGACCACCACCATGAACTTTCATAGATATTTAGGCCATAGGTCAAGGTCCTTCTGCTTCAGATTTATTGCTTATTTTGTTTAGTGCTCCAACAGCACGTCTCGTAGATACAGCCTGATGATCCTTTCCCCTATTCTCAGTCTGCTAAACAGTTTCAGCGCATCTGTTCTGGCAAGACAGACCTACAAGCTAATTTGTGCCTATGGAATTGCAATAGGACGTCTGCGTAAAATGAGCAGCTGTGGCCTTTACATTTTCAGTTATTGGAGTTTTGTTGCAATCACCATGAAAGGTCTTTCCCATGGATTTTTGGTGCGTTCATGTCTAAAAAACTGGGTTATCAAAAGTTCTTCCTTGTAATATGCTTGTTTTGGTGGCAATGCTTGTAGAGAACTATGTTACCCATAAAAGTCCTTTATGGTTCTCGTTAATGACTTAAACACAGCTGCTGATGGGGGAAAAATGGAGAGCAAATACCTTCCAAATGTTCAAGTAATAAAAGCATGTTCTGATGATTTTCACCTAAAGCATGCTTCTCTGTGTACAACAGTAACCAGAAGTTCAGTTTTTTGTTTCCATATGTTTTTAATAGGACTAAATTGTCCACTTTTTTTTCCGGGCTGGTACAGTTAAGTTTCAAAGGTGTTTGCTATCAATAGGTGTGTTCCCCAAACCCAGTTCTTCCTTCATTTTAATCCCACGCAACATTTCCTTCACCTTCATACGGACACAAAGACAAGATGGCATGTGCGTGCAGTTACAACTGAAGTAAGTCTCAGTCTGCATTTCTGGCAACTGAAAGTATCCCAAAGCCACTGCCCTGGTCTTAAAGAATAAGATGTCGGACACCATGCTTTATACTAGCTTAAAGCATGGGCTGTCTGTGGCTTCATTTGCCAGTTAAAAAACAAAACGACACCTTTACAAGTTCAATAGTGAGGGTCTAGTTTTTAAACGAAACAATTCTCAGAAAAATGTTTTTAAGCATTTCTTTTTCTAAGATGAAGGCTTTTTAAGAATTATTATTTATGAGCATATAGCAATTATGGGACCAGGGTAGAAATGCACGTGGTAATTTATGGGACAGTTTTTTCTCCAGGCAGTGTTTAGCTTTCTTTTGGAACCTAGCCTTGCAATGTTCTTAACTGTTTGAGTTCTGTACCCTTTTGAGAATCTTGTGATGGATATGGACCAGTCTGCCAGAAAAATGTGCATACATGTATAAATTTGCATACAATGTCTGGAGAGTTCAAGGAACACTGACTTTCTTGGTGAATATCTTGCGGGGGGCGGGCGGGTCCATGGGCCCCGCTTAAGAACTCCTGTTTTTGAGCCTGGGCCATTAAGAAATCAAGAGGATTTCCCATCTTTAAATGACAATCAAACTTAACTTGTCTCTTGCCACTAAATTCTAAATCTAGCTTTCCAAGTACCTACTATGAATGGGTTTCTTAAGATACTTAATTACTTTCCAGTCTCCTCATACAATCTGAGCAGAAAAATGCAAGAGAAGTTCCTTTAGCTGCTGCTGTCCTTTCACTGTGGCTAGAGGAGCTCATTGCACACTGATCACCAACCGCCTGTTGAGTTGCTCCATCTGCTGGATGGACCCCGATCTCCGCATTCCATCCGGGGTGGCTGCTGCCGTTGGACGCTGCCAGGTGGTTGTGCGGTTCACGTGGTCCACATAAAAGACCCGCCCATGGCTGTCAATTCGAGCTTCCCAGTCTAGTGTTTAATAAAAAGGCAAAAAGAAAAATCAAGGACAAACTACTGACCCATGTGAAACACATACCACTCCCAGGTCTTCTGCAGGTAGAACTCACCGTTGGTTTGTGGCTGAAAGTTTGTGCCCCAGCACCTGCCATGGCTTCTGGGGCATTGGCATGGAATCAGGCATTCCAGAAAAGAGTGTAATGAACTTAGATTCTCTGCTGGGCCATTTTAATTTTTTAAAAATTGCTTGCATGCTACTGCTCTCTTGCTCAGGCTAGAGTGTAACAGGACAATCGTAGTTCATTATAACTTTGAGCTCCTGGGCACAAGGGATTCTCCTGCCTCAGCTTCTTGAGTAGCTAGTGCTACAGGTGCATGCCACTGTGTCTAGATAATTTTTAAATATTTTTTTATAGAGATGGGGGTCTCACTATGTTGCCCAGGCTGGTTGCAAACTCCTGGCCCCAAGTAATTCTCCTAAATTGGCCACCCAATGTGTTGGGATTACAGGTGTGAGCTGCCATGCTGGATGGTCTAGGCCATTTTAAACAGTAAATGTTTAATTGACCATGACTTCAGTTAAAATTCTAATAATTTCTAATGAGTCTAATGCTTAATTAATTTATTTCTTAAAAAATTTCCATCCTCTCTGTCTTGTGGGCTACTCAAATAACAGCTGTGGAAGACTGAGAACATCCTCCAGCGGGAGGATCACACTGTGATGCTGGAGAATCTTCTCTTTGCCAAATCTAACAGAGGGTGACTAGGTTCAGTGGATGGAATAATGGCCCTTGTATTAAGACCAGTCTTACCTACAGTTCTAAAATACTGTACCTGCTACTTTAGATGACCTCTATCTGACACTCAGCAAGCTTAATCAAGTGCCATTCCTCTTGCGGGGGCCAGTGGAAGGATTTGATATCTACTGTTTCACAACATGCTTTTACTAGGTAGTAAATTAACAGTGCGTAGTCAACCTACCTGCGGCTGCCAACTATCTCTGACCAAAACCAAACCAAACCAGTAACAACTATGAAATACCCCTTTGTTGATAAATCACCATCCCAACAGTAGAGGGAGCCCAAGATAAAGAAGAGCTCAGTTCCTTTGCTTCCTAAATTAGAAACAAAACAAAACCAAAAACTAAAAGGTGGAAGCATAGATGATACACTACATCGTACATGTAGGGGCTGAGGTGGGCTGAGGTGGATGGAAAAGCCCTCAAAATCGAAAGAGCTGGAAGTAACGTGCTCATGTCTGAGCTTCACGTAGAAGAGCAATGTCTGCTGTGCAGAAATGGGCAAAGCTTTCGGAGTCCATACATCAAATTGTGATGGAAATAGCAGCAGCGTGTTTAAAATTAGGCTGAGGATGCATTAGCCTAGAGAAGAAAAAGCAGAAATGACTGCAGAGGGAGGGAAACCATCAGCCTTTTGAGAGAGAAAAGCCATAGCTTTTGGGAGTAGGTCAGATATTAACAATTCTGTTGAAAACTTATCATTCAGGTAATGACATAGCAACTCTCAATTTTTTCAATGAAAAGATATATTTGGCATATTTATGGTTTTTTATGTACATGGTGTATCTGTTTGTGAACATTACGTTGACCTGAGGGATTGCTGAATATTGCCCGATGAAAACCAAAATACCAGGAAACATCAAATTTAGCTTATAAGACAAATCGAAGGAAAAATGTAGGCAGTTTGTATTAATAAGTTCTAGTAGATTTTGAATAAAATTAACTATTAGATAATGCAGCTGTCAAGTATTAGTTGTAAATGGTAATTAGCTCATTGATAAAATTGTGTGTACATGTGATTACTAGACAATTAATCTTTGATCCAAAACCTTTTAAATTTTAATGGGTCACAAACTAATATTAGTAAAAGCAATCAGACAATTCTTTTTCTTGAATCCAACATGACTGTCATCCAACAAAGAATGAGCATTAATCTTTGAAGAGCATCGTGCTATTTAATTCAATTGAACAAACTCCGTTTAGCACTCACTATAAACTAGAAACTATGGCAGGTCCTGAGGACACAGAGCTGAGTGACACACATCCCTGTCCTCCAGGTACCCACAGTAAAGGAAAGATTCCTTCACAGACAAAGCTTGGGTCTCATATATTAAGGAGAAAAACTAGAAAATGAAGTAGCAATAATGATAATTTATCACCACAAGTTTCAAGATTTCCAAATCAGTCATGGAAAAGGGTGATAAGCTGGACAGATGATTTTTTTATCAGTATTTTAAATATCTGGAATGCATAGTGCTAATGACATACTCATAAATAGTGAGAAAATAATGCTAAGTGTAGTTAGAAATTGTGAGTATGTTTTCTGGGTTATTTTGTAAAGAATTTACTTTCACATATTTTATAACCAAGGAAAAAAATTCCAAATGAAACTGCAGGCCTCAGCAAGACTTGGAGGGCTCAGCACTGTGATGCCGTGAGTTTGACTAAAGGGACACCTGAAAACATACCTTTATGATGCTGGGGCAGGTTATAGTAGTACAGGTCGGGTCAATTCATCTGTGACTGAAGAACCTATCAAATACTAAATTACATGTTTTCTACAAAGCCTAAGAACAATGTAGAGCCTAATAACCTGTCATCTTCAGTTATTATATTAACAAAAACCTGCCAAATCGCAGGTTTAAAAAACTTTAACAAATTAAAAAAAATTTTAACAAATGCAATACCATATTTATGGTCTAGACCTTTCTCTTAAACTTTAAAGCCACACATCCAATTGCCTCACGGATATCACTGTCTGTCTGACATTGCAAGCACAACGTGATCCAAGCTGAGCTTCAGACCTTGCCCACCAAACCTGCTCTAGCTGCAGCCTTCCCTTCCCATCTCAGTTGCAGGCAACTCTATCCTTCTAGCTTAAAACTCTTAGGCCATTCTTGACTCCTGTCTTTCTCTCACATCCATACCCAATCTGTCATCAAATCAGGGAATGGGACCACTCCTCCCCACCTCCACTGCTCCCCTGTTGGTCCAAGCCCCCATCCCTTCTCACCCGGGTCGCTGTCACCTTATGGATGCAGTCTTGTGTTGGAACTCATGTTTCCATTCTTCCTCCTCACAATTTAGTCCATACATAGCACCAGGGAAAACTTTTCAAAACCTAACCCGGACAATATCATACCTCTGCTCAAAACCCTACAATGTCCCCCTTTCATCCAGAGTAAAACCCGAAGCCCTTAGTAGTCTCTGAGGCCCGTTGTAATCTGGGCTCCACTAGCTCCCCGCTGCTTTCTCCCTCCCTCAGTCTGCTCCAGACGCACTGGTCTCCTGTTCCTTAAACCCACCAGGGTGTTTCCACCTGGGGACTGGCAGTGGCCATTCCCTTTGCTTGCAAAGCTCTTCCTCCCCCACTTGCAGGGATAACTCCCTTATCTCCTCCGTGTTGTCTTCTCAATGAAGCCGACCACTAGGCTTAAAACCACTCGGTTTAAATTGCAAACCAGTCACCAGCACATATTCAGAGACCCCTCAGCCTTGTCTACTCTTGCTTTTCCATAGCACGTACCACCACCTAAGATGCTACGCTAGTACTTTTTTATTAGTTTATTATTTGTTATCTGTCTCCCCAACTAGACTGTAAGCTCCATGAGGGTGGGCATCTTTGTCCGTTTTCCTTACCACCAACAGTACCTAGCACAAAGTACACATTCAATAAACATTTGTTGAATGAATGACTACCAGCAATGAAGTCATTCAGGTACTGTTTGAGATTAGCTAAGAAAATTCAGTCGGTAGAATTCTCTAACAACTTGTCTAATATTTTTAAATGTTTCATGGATAGAAAATTGAAACCTGTATGGAGACATTTGTTTTCATTCTTGAAAGCAGCTTATATCAGGTAATTCTTTTAAAATGGATTTATATGCAATTATTTATAACATCTGCATGTAAAAACTAGTTATTACTATTGCATGGGTTCTAAGTCAATTCATGCCTATATGCATTTAACGGTTTTGTTGTGGAGAAAGTATTTTTTTTTAGAGAGAATATTTTATAGATATTTTTCAGATAAGTACCAAGTAGGAGGTATTTATAGTGATACTGAAATTTTACTGTTCATTTATGGAATGTCTAAAAATTAGTGTATAAAGAAAGAAAGAAATCAGACATCAAAAGTTAAAGGACATAATGTTTGGCTTGGCCCCTGAAAAACAAATATCGTGTTCCTTTAAGTTAGTCCACATATTAAAGATGTTTCTTGTTCTCTCACTGATAAATTATAATTGAATAGGGAGAAGAGTGGTGTTTGTGCAAAATACATCACAATACTAGGAAAAGATGAATTAAGAAACATGCACTTCTCCTTTTGAAAACTGCAACTTCTTAATGGAAACACAGGCAAAAGAATATAAAGAAACTCTCGTTTCTGCATCCTGAAAGATTTTGCAGTTGTAAAATCTATCAAATATTAAAGATTATCTTTCCTTGAAAAATAAGCCTAAATCAAAACAGAGATGTTCTAGAATTCATGAATATTTGTGATGCTAAATGAATATATAATGTCTGGGGTGTTAGTTCCTTCTTACAAATTTATTAAATAGAGTATTATAAGCTTAGAGTTCAAATGATATGTAGAGACTGCTCAGTTCAAACTTTGCATTTAGCAGATGAAGACATTCAAACTTTATTTTACAAATGAGAAAACTAAGTCTCTGAGAGATTAAATGAGTTTCCAAGTTCAGATGACTAGGTAGATCATTATTAATTACATACTACAGTTACCAGGAGAAAATGATATTGAATTCTAACCTGAAGAGGATATTTTCCCTGGCAACCTCTAAGAACTGCAGAAGAAATCTGGAGATGTTACCTATGAGTGCAAGTTATAGCAGGGAAAGTGCAAGTTCATGTGCCCTGAGGGGTTTAAGTTGTTTTATTATAGGGAGATGCTTGTGACATAACAAAGCCAATGGAAACAATAGGATTATTCTATTTGAACTGCACATTTTAAATATAAAATAGTAAAATTTGGACTTAACAGTCATGAATCATTTGCAAGGACTCGTCAAGTCTTGTAAAGAAACATTCTTTGTGCTAGAAGTCGAGGGACACTGAAAACACTGGGTTATCTTTTCAAGATCACATGCTGAAACAACTAGTCAAAGAAAACAAAAACAAAGCAACACCAGTTTGTACAGTAGGTGCCATATTGGTTTTGATAACAGCATAAGGTGTGGAGTTGGGGAAGAGTTTAGATGTTTAAGTACAAATTCATACTGACCTCTTTAGACTTGATAGGAAGAGTTAAGACATAGGTTTTAAAAACTAAAGCTTACTTGGTGGAAGAGGCTCATCGATTGTTGGGTAGTGATGATGTTCAGGCCTCAAGGAAGGAAGCTGGCTTACTGGCTGGGAATTATGGAGTATAGGACATTCACCTACGGACAAGATAGTCAAGACATTCAGATTCATTCATTGTTGTGGCAATATCATCAAAAAAGCATGATTGTAAAGCTAACTACTACAAGAAATAACCCCTAAAGAATGGGCAATCTGTTGTTTGTGTCCGTTTGCTACATTTCACAGTCACTCTTAAGAGAGGGAATCATTGGGAAAAAAAAAAAAGAGAGAAAAATCCAAATACGTCATGACTAATGATCTGTGCCACACGGTCCAATATGCAGGATCCAAGTCTGATTCTGTCATGACTTGAATTTTCTTGATCTGAAGGTGGCATCAGAAAGGAACACAAGAGAAAATTAGCAGAGCCTGATTTTAGCCCAGCAAAGGAAATAGGACTGTTTGAGGGAAGTGGAGCATTTATAAGGTCCCATAAAAACCTTGGTGGGCTTGTGCAAAATTACGTCTCTTTGTCTGGACAAGTTTCATCAGAGGGCTGCCTGCCGAGAGGATGTTTCTCAGATCTTATGTGGAATGAAATTCTCAGATGGTGTCTTTCCAAGACAGGTCAAGTAGCTCGTGGACTGAGAGGGCAAATTTCTGTAGTAGGGCAGCTAGGGGCTAGTGGCTGGAGGGAGCCAGGGTGCTATGGGATCTCGGGACTGTTCCAGATTATTTTGGGGAGGAATCAGACAAGCCAGGGTGCTCTGGAAAGAGGAAAGGACAAGAGACAAAGTCAGTAGATAAAAAGCAGGAAGACTGAGACAGGAAAGCTCAAAACACAGAAGTGGGATAGAAGGAGAAAGAAAGACAAACATGAAGAAATTTTAGAAATAAACATTATATCCACAGAATGCATGTCTCAGATTATTATAGACATAGCTTAGATTGTGTCAATTCAGACATAATGAGCTAAACGGTGTTCTCAAATGGTGTTCCTATTTCATGACGTCCTCAGGCATGTGGATAGGAGATCTGCAGCGCCAGCTGTTTGGGTCACATAATCAGAAGCCATTACCCTTGCTCTTTGGAGAGCTAGAAGGGCCCACAAAGAAGGACAGCCTCCACTCAGACTGGTTCCTCCTGCCTCACACCCTGCTGGTTTTTTCACAACAGCCTCTACTGGCCAGAGAACAAAGGTCAGGCCTTTTCCTTCCTCCGCCCTCCATGGCCAATGCAAATAGCAAGTGTTCCATTATCCCTCGGCTCAGAAAGAAACAGATTGTGAACAATGGTGGTGGAGATCTTTGTAGGATCTCAAATGCTGAATATTTCCCAGAATGCCCATACATGGAAGGATGACTATTTTTTTTCATTCTAGTTCCACAGAACCAACTGAAAATAAAAATAAATTAATTAGGAAGAAAGCTAGGTAGGTTTAATTTTGTGGTTTCATCCCTAGAGCTAAATGGCAAAAGAAAATACAGACATGTTCAGAAATGAAGGATCTTTTTAAATGTCAGATACATAATGGTATTTCTTGTGCAAATTCTGGTCTGTTACTCTAATCCTCTGGGTCCTCAGAGACTCTAACGGAAATCAAGGAAGGTCCCCTCGAGCCAGCACCCAGTGCAGCGTGGACAGACTGCTGTTTCAAAGATGGGATCTGTGTTTAAGTGGATATCACACTCATGTTTGTTTTTATATGTGTTTAGTGTCAGAAATTAAAACAATGGTACAGTTGTTATGTCATCAGCTGCTGCATTTTTAATTTAGTTTCTTTAAAAACAACAACAGACTTACCTCTTATATAATTATAGTAATTCAACCAATCAGGTTAATTACTCCTCCAAGCTAGTGGAAATACAACATTGTGGACTGCCTGGGGTTAATGGAGCTGATCCCACGTGCTTGTGAACCCCAAGCAAATGCAATGGTGTGACCGACATGTCTCAGCCAGTTGAATGGATTGAATGCACCGAAGAAGCAAGCGTTAGTGTTCCGCACAGGGGCTCCGTCCCACCTAATCACCCTCGCCTCAAACACAAAGCAAGCGTTCAAACCCGCCAGAGCCTCTGAGAACGAAGCCTATTCTGCAGGTAAAATATGATCAAATTGTAGAGAAAGACAGGCTGCCTAGAACATTACTTGTAGCAAAGTGATTTACAGCTAATAATGTGAAAATTTTCCTGGAATCACAAAGTAGAGGAAGTGTAAATTCAAAGGATTGCTTTAGGTGCTTTACATAACATGACTTTAAAAGTTAGCCTTGCTGCTTATCTGCCTGGAGTAATCCTCCCTGGGTGAGAGGCAGAGTGCTTTTATAGCATATCATCTCATTTAATTGTTCCGATAACCCTTTTGGTAGAGTCTGTAATTATACGCATTTTGCACAGGAGGAAACTGAGGCACAGAGCAGTTGGGTAACTTGGTGAGGAAGTGGTAGGACTGAATATAAATGCAGGAGGCCTGCCTCCAGGGCCTAAGCGCACAGCCACAAAGTCATATTGCTCTTTTCATTCATCTGCAGAAGGCTTTTTAAGAACTATTTTAAATCAAACTTTTAAAAACGGAGGTTTTTATAGAGGGAAAACAAGAAAAAAGTAGATAAAGAATACTAGCTTGTATGCTTGTGTAGCTGTCCGTTGAGACTTACATAAGTTCCTCCATAAACTGCTGCAGACTCATCTCTGTGGGTCTGTGTGCAGCAAATCCACCCGACCTAATGCAGTTTCTACAGTAAAAGAATTCTCAATCTCAGAAGTGGCGGCAAAGGGGCAATGGTGATCCTTGTGGAGGCAGAGGGCCCCCACCCACGGGTGGATCAGGCAGGTTGTGCCGAAGCCCTGCTTTCTTTGAGCATCTGCCCTTGTGAAGCCTGGTGCTGAGTGTGGAACACACCCACAACCCAGACACCGTCGCTCCGGGACTCACTACTGAGGCGGGGAAGAAGTCTGCGCCAATGTATGCATGGCCTCCCTGGGATCAACAGTCCTTCTCAGAAATCTTTGTGTTTCCCTTTGTAACCACCATAGTGAGGCATATGGGTGCTTCATAACCTTTTCTGAGTGTATCCTCTGCAGGATTCAGGCATTTAGACATTTCTGTAGGAACTGTCATGCGAAGACTTCCACTATGGCCCTGAAACACTTTCCTGCTCTCCCCGCTGCTGAATTGTTAGCCCCTCAAGGGCATGGATAGTGTCTTTTTTAAAACAAAACATTCTCTTACATATATTTATCCTCAGCCAATTTTTAATTAACCATGTATGGACTATCTCCCAGCATGGGGGCCAGAAAACAGTACAGGCTAAAACAGGGTTGGAAGGCTCTGGGCTAAGAAAATTGTTATTTGTGTGTTATTATATTTTTAAATGTAAAAAAAATACTTTTGATGAGAAGACACTTGATTTTGCCTCTTGACCCACAAAGCCTAAAACATTTACTATCTGACCCTTTATAGAAAAAATTTGCTGATTTCCGGCTTAAACCATCCCTGCCAGCTCCTATATGTGTGCTTTTATGTGGGAATTCCCAAATCTCCTTAAATTGTATTAGTTTTAATCATGTAGTAATTACTTCCATACTTAACTGATGTCAATCCATCTTCCTGTGCCCAGCACACTGTATCTGGCCTAGAACAAAGAAGGTCCTAAAAACATCCTTGTTAAAGAAAGGAGTATTCCATCCCCTTCTCCTGGTGGAAGGAACTCTCCATCCCACTCCTCTCGGATGTCCTTCCACACTGTCACCACGGCTTACCTTTCTCCCTGCCTTCCTTTCTCTACCATTTTCCTCAGGCTTCTCCTATCACACGTGCCACCCTCTCTCACTCTTTCTTTTTCTGAAACGTAGAATTGGGCACTGCTGAATACTTAATTTTTTTTTAATGCTCGGTTTAGTTCCTGTTCAAAAAAATTGTAGGTTCCAGGCATTTGTTTAGATGCTAAGAATTCAAACATAAAGAAGACACAGTTCTGGCCCTCAGTGAGCTTACAATCTAGAGGGAATACTACTCCCCTGTTTTTGGAGGCTAATTTAAACAGCGGAACAGCAAAGTAGCAAAGGCTGTATTTTTCTCATTTCAAACAACTGCATTATTTTTTTCTCCCTATGCCACTGTGACTTGACTGGAAGACAGTTTCCAATCCTGGATAAAGAAATGCAAATTAATTTAACATATGATTCCACAGGCATAACTAAGAAGGAACATCTTCAGTTAAAACACAGAATACATTTTAAAACTAAAGGTGGCAGCTTTGGATTAGAATATCATTTGAAACAAAGTGATTTACACATTCATGTTATTCTTCCTTTCCATTACCCAAAATAGCCAAAAACAACAACAACAACAAAACAAAACCAACAATAATAACGAGAATCGAGCAGACAGAAATAATGACAAATACATGTAGGCTATACATATATATACATACATGGGCTGGTTGAATTCTAAAACAGAGGTAAAATCTGTGTTCTCCAACTAGTATTAACATTTATTGCTAATCTTCAGTGTGTTTTGGAAGTCAGCAGATATTTACACATTATCCACCTAATGTTGATGAAAGATTATTTCCTGCTTATATCATTTGATGCTAGTTTTGGGACTCTGGTTGCTGTCAAGACTAGAAAGATAACATATACACTAACCAGTTCTGGTGATTAAACAAACAGAGAAGCACACATACAAGTGCACGCTCACATCCAGCTAGTTGTAATTCTTGGTGTGTATCCGAGACATGGTGGGGTGTCAGCTACTCACAGTCACCTATACGCATATACACAGATACACACGCACACATATATGTACAAGACAGTCATACATTGCCCCAGCAAACCCATTTGAGACTGATGCCCCCGCCCCCCCTCTTGTTTTTAAACATGGTGGTGAGACCTGAGTCCCCCTGGTGGTCCTATTCTCACTCTGATCAGGTTTGAGGTCTAACCTTCTCTCCGAATGCTTGGACCTGCCACGGGGGATTCCAGACCTTCAGCGGTTCTTGCCACGTGCCCGCCAGGGGTGGCCAGCTCGTCTTGCCACGGCCCAGCGCCGTTCGCGGACTCTGGGTCCAGCTCAGGGCTCTGCATCGAGTCGGGCACCGACTCGAACGCGCTGTTCTCCTCCTCCTCGTCGTCTTGCGAGGAGAAGACGGTGCTCTCAGAGATCTTGGCGCTGTCCACGGAGGAGAAGCGCGTGTGGCTGGCGAACCTGTTGCCGTTGTAGCAGGAGGCGCTGTAGCAGGAGCTGCTGTAGCAGGACGTGCTGTAGCACGAGGAGCTGTAGCACGAGGGGCTGCAGCAGGACGCATCGCAGCCCTCGCAGCTGTGGTCCCCGCCTTGCCGCGGGCTGGAGTCGCTCTCACTCCCCGTGCTGGGGTGCGTGTCGCCATCTGGGACCGCACCGTTGGAGAAGCTGGGGTAGCAGCCCCCGGCGTGGCCAGGGGGCGCCGTGCCGGGAGTAGCCCCCTCGGGCTCGTCCCCATCCTCTTCCAGGACAGGCGGGTCAGCTGCTAACGTGTCCACCTCGCTGAGCCCATCCTTCTCCGAGGAATCCTTGAGGGTGGACTCCTCTTCTGCGCCGTCCTCCTCCTCCGGGGCGACCCCGCCCCGGGCCGAGGGCATGCTGTGCAGCAGGGTGTGGATGCGGATGTAGTGTGTCCGCGGGGTCTCGGGGTCCTCGCAAGCCGATGCGATCACCGTCTCCAGCTCGGACACAGGCAAGGAGCATGGCCTGCTTTTTCTCTTCACCGAGCCCCGCAGCTGCAGCCTGCCCCCTCCCTGCTCCAGAGTAGGCACATCGCCCTCCTCCTCCTCCTGGTCCTTCTCCTCCTCCTCTCCAGCCCGGATCTCTGTCGCCACTTCCTCTTCCATGGGCCCCTCGGTGCTGGTTGGGGCTTCCCCGTTTTCCAGCAGCAGAGGTGGCACCTCCCCACCCAGGTCCAGCTTCTCGGCCAATTCTTCTGCACTCAGGGCTGGCTGGCTGTCATTTTGCCCCGGGGCCAGGAGCTCCCCGGCCCCTTGAGATCCCAGCGAGACGGTGCCGTCATCTCCCGCCTGGGTGGTGCCAGCTGCTTCCTCAGCTGGCCTGGTAAGCTCCAGGCTCTGGTTCCCTGATCCGTCCAGGGCATAGCCGTCACTCAGCGGCTCTGGCTTCCAGCTCTCGGAGGGCTCTGCTGCATCACACGCGGGCTCCCGACGGTTGCTCTCCACCAGGTTGTTCATGGGGCTGTCCTGAGTTTGTGCCGATTCAGGCTCGGTACTCAAAGACATCTCCTCATCATCTGCTGGCAAGAAGAAAAATATGTCATTCCTTCCAGAGGAGAGCATTGTGGTATTAATAGACACTCCTGGACAGGAAGCAATCGCTAAGGGATTTCTACATTAGGATATTGGATGTAGGGGTTGATAAGAGTTTCTCACTGGCCAGAGCTCTGCTGAAAAATTGTGTAAGAATGAGTGCTCATTGCGTTAATGACAATGTGCAGTCATGGGTATATTTCAGAATTGTGTTTCAAGGGAATTCATCTTTTGGTTAAAATGCTCAAAGCCTAGTACTCTAGTTCTGGGCATATAATAGGTGCTCAACAATGTTTGCTACATGGAATGATTTCCAGAGATGCGGGTGGTGGTATTTATAGTTCCTTGATGATCCTTGGAAAAGTTAGTTGTATTTGCTCAGAATGTTTCCTCCGGTTGGGTCCTGCAGGGTGGCAGACTGGGTCAACAGGGTTCTAAGGCAACTAGAGAGAAGAAAAAGGCTGGATGATGGATGGGAGCAACCACAGTCATTCAATAGCTCAGGCTGGAAGTTTTCCAGCATTGGGAGTTTATTGCAATAAAAAAGTAAACTAGGTCTGCACACCAAGCAGCCATTCAAGGAATAGCAATCACTGTTTAACTCTGCGTTCCTGCAGCTGTTCTATTGAATTCCTGCCAGATGTGAACTTCCCCATTTCAAATACACTTGGTGCAATTCACTAGTCAAAGACAAACAGTCCCTTTGGTGAGCTGTAAAGCTGTCCTATGGCTTCACCAAAGAAAGAGTCAGTTTTATTCTCAGAATGCAGAAAAAGGCTAAATTTGAAAAGATAAAACAGTCAAGGTGTTTTCTTACAATCTATGTAGTACACTGGGCATAGAAAAGTGCAACTGGAGTTTAATGTGTGGGTTGTGATAAACTTCAGACTCTGAGTCCTCAAAACCTTCATTAGCTTTAAAAGCAACTCATAAATGTATCCCAGGAGGCCCTCACAATTCTCAGCATGATCTACACTCAGTATGGAGGTTGTGGGAAAAGAGCAAAAGTGGAATGATGAGGCATCTCATCATTCTTATTTGGAAATATGTTTTGGCATGAAAAACTGAACACTGCATGATTCTGAAGTTTTCTATCCAATTTATACTTTTCATTTTCTCTGTGATACTACGTATAATCATAGTTCTTCAACAACATGACATTCTTCAGCAACTGACTAGTCTATATCTAGTTACTAGGTAGAAGGAGATGTTTCACGATCATTCCTCCCTTTGTTCATTCATGTGTGCAATGATTAAACACCTACTGAGCACCTCCTTTTTGAGTGTTGGGAGTAGGGTGACCAATAAGACAGGGCTCCATATCCATGCTGGCCTCATTGTCAACCCCCATTCTGTTGTGTAACCCTCTACCTTTGGGTCACCATAGTGAAGAGGAGCCTCTCAATCAAGGGGAGAGCAACCTGGCTTCCAGACTAGATCTCTGTCTTCTGGGCCTCAAATGGGGAAGATAGAGAACCACAAAACCTAGGGCATGTCTGGAGAGAACCACGGTTATTGTATTTTGGAGCAGGAACCACACTCTGATACCACCCTAGGATAAGACATGAAGTTCATGCTGAAAATACCTGGGTGGATGGAGGAAGTGATCTCAAATCGGAATTGCAGCTGTCCACTCACATGATCTGTCGGAAGCCTGCGGCCAAGTGTGTAGCTGACCACCCTATCCCTGGAAGGAAATAAGTACCATCACAGATCTGTTCAATACTTGTCCTCTTAATGACCACACAGTGTGCTTTCTATGCCAGTGGCAGAGGCAAGCAAGCCCAGGGAGGTCCTGAGAATAGGAGGTGATGATAGGCTCAGGTACATAGAAGACCATCCTAAGGTGGAGACGGGAAAGCACACATGCTCAGCAGCAATGCAAAACCGTAAGGAAATCCTGATTGAATACGGATGCTCCTCAACCTATGGTGGGGTTACATTCTGACAAACCCATGGTAGGTTGAAAATACTGTTAAGTCAAAAATGCATCTAATACACATAATCTGCTGAGTATCATAGCTTAGCCTAACCTACCCTAAACATGCTTGGAACACTTACATTAGCCTATGGGTAGGCAAAATCATCTAACACAAAGTCTGTCTTATAATAAAGTGCCCAATATCTCATGCCATGCAGTTTATTGAATACAGTACACTGTAGAGTATGGTGTCAGCTGTTTATCCTCATGATCGTGTGGCTGGCTGGGAGCTGTGGGTCTCTGCTGCTGCCCAGCATCACAAGACAGCACGGCACAGCATAATGTTAGCCCAGGAAAAAGTCAAAATTCAAAATTTGAAATATGGTTTCTACTGGATTTGTATCACTTTTGTACCATTGTTAAGTAAAAAAATTCTTAAGCCATACCTTTGTAAGTCAGGGACTGCCTGTGTTCTAAAGTGGTAGTAGGCAAACTACAGCCTGTGGGCCAAATCCGGCCCACCCGCCACCTGTTTTTGTATGGCTGTGAACTTTTTACATTTGTAAATGGTTGGAAAAAGAAACCAAAAAAGAGTAATACTTTGTGGCATGTAAGAATTATATAAAATTCAAATTTCAGTGTCCATAAATAAAATTTTACTGGAGTGTAGCCCTGCTTATTAGCTCACATATTGTCTGTGGCTACTTTCCTGCGACAGTGGCAGAGGTGAGCAGTTTAGACAGAGACTGTGTGGCCTGCAAACCTAAAATATATACTACCTGGCCCTTTATAGAAAGTTTGCCAACACAGTTTGCCAACCTGTGTTCTAAAGCACACACAGAGAGACAGAGACAGAGAGAGAGAGAAAAGACAGGGATGTCCTTTGCTTGCTGCTTCTGTGTAGATTGCCATTTTCCAAACATGCCCTTAACAATGGACAGTGCCAGAAGATGCATATCTGTGGTACATATGACGTGTCTAAGAAAGGACACTGTCATGATTACTGGAGGGCCCGTGGGTGCCATGGAAAGGCATCTGCTGCAGGACGGAGCAGAGCAAGACGTGTGGACTGGCTTCGCTAGCCTGTGACTTCCACTCAACACCAATCGCAGGGCTCCCACACATAAAGACCCTGAGTCTCCACCCTGGACACTGGTGTCATCCTCTCTACCCACTCAAAGTGACTGTTTTTTTCTTTTCTGTAGAAAGAGGATCACCTTGTTGCCAAGGCTGGTCTTGAACTCTGGCCTCAAGTGATCCTCCTGCCTTGGCCTCCTAAAATGCTGGGATTACAGGTGTGAGCCACTGCTCCTGGCCTCAAAGCAATGTCTTAATTACTAAAAAGAAAACTATCCAGGGGGCATCAACCTGAAGCTTTGCTGTTACATTTTTATCAATGATACAGCTTCAGCAGAGTGAGTTGCCCCCTACACTTTGGCTTAAATAGGAGTGACTACCTTGGGCTTTTCTGAAATTAACAAGTCCAGTGTACCCAATAATAGCAAACACAAATCCCCAAACCAGTTTTTACGCAGATGACTCTCTATTTATTCCATTTATTAAGTTGTGACATTCAAATCAAAAGATAAATCACTGGCTGGTGGTGTTTTAATGTTTCTTTCTAGGGAACACTGGCATCATGAAACAAACAAAATTACATCCCAATGATCCACTAACACAATACAGGGCATCCCAAAAGTCGCCACGTATGGCGACTTTTTGGGACTCCCTGTGTTGTTCTTTGATAAGCCATGATTCAGTGTTTGGAGTTTCCCTGAAGGCTGTTAAATAAAGCATTCTATGAGGAAAGTATTTTGTCCATTTAGAAAGGGCCTTGCTCAGTATTATGAAGTAGGCCTGCTATAAGAAAGACATCCTGAACCCCAAACTTGACTGAAATCAGGGGAGGCCTAAAGATGGTCAGATAGTGAAAGACTTGCACTAAATTTATTGTGCTTTGTATGTGCTTCCCAGGCTTTTCTTTCCTTTGCTTTTCACCCACTTAATCAACAAATATTTTGGGGCCCCTGCCAGGTAAAAGGTGCTGCGGTTGGTACAAACGGGCAGCGGGCGAAGTCAGGGTTAGAGACAGAGAGCCAGCTGAAGGCTGGGATGTTACAGGCAAAGGAATCGAGGGAATATTGGGAGCAAGAGTGCGTGTGTGTCTGCAGACGAAAGGTGCAAATATGCGAGGGTGGAGAGGCAGCCGGTGCAGCAGGTTTGCAAAGCAGTGGGTGCAGGGGGCTGTCCGGGGAGTGTATTTGCTGAGGGCAGAGGGAAGCTGGATTTGCACTCTGGGGTTCTGCCATGGCCCAGGCTGCATGGTTGCTGCTTCCATGGCCTCCACCCCAACACCCTGCTCCTACTTGCGTTAGGACACCTCCAGAAGGGGCAGCATTGCTGAAGTGGCCTCCAGGGGCCTTGGCAAGCAGCAGGCTTTGGAGGAGCCACCCTGCCCAGCCACCAGGGGGAGGTCTGTCATCCCGTGAGGGAAGGGGAAAGGAGACACCCCAGTAGCTTGCTGTTCCTTCTCCTAGGGAGGTTGAAGTTCAATATGCTCTGTCTGTGCTCAACATTCCCCTGGGTGATAAGAACACTGGGAGAATCATAGCCGACCTAGTAGGGACACACCTTCAACCTCAGTTACTTGCTTTCACTACCTGTGGATGTGCCTTTCCACAGGAGGCGGCTGGGAGGGTGGGAAAATTACAAGAAGAAATGAGCCAGCAGCTGCAGCTTGAGAACAGTTCTCAACGTGGGAGAGCAGACGGCTTCTCCCTGAGGCCGTGGCGAGCAGGAGAGCACCGAGTATCTACTCCGCAGTGGGCAGCAGTGTGCTCGGTGTGGGGGTACTCAGAGCCCTGCCCAGCCCCTCTTTTTGTCCTCCAGCCCATCCCCTGGCAGAGGCGTTAACAGCCGTGAGAGCGGAGGAGTGAAAAGCCAGGGAGTTAGTCCCGGGAACTCTGCGAGGAGCCTGTCGTTCAGGGGGCAGCACTCGGCTTTGGAGGGAGGCAAGTGGGCGTCTGGACTCTGGCTGCATGTCTGCCACTTAAAGGTAATTGTTCATCCTAGAATTTCTAAGCCTTGTTTCCTCATAGGGAGGCGCGGAGATAATGCTGAGTTGCAGAAGTGTCGTGAGGACTAAATGAAATAACAAAGGTCACAAGGAATACCATTCGCTTCTGAGTTCCTACTACGTGCCAGCGACTGTGCCAGGTTATGGACACTTTTTGTCTGTCTGTTGCATCCTCACAGTCACGAGTGGAAAGTGCAAACACCGAGTTTGACACACGGCTGTAGCACCATAAATGTCAGCTCCCTTTGGCTCGAGAGTTAATGGCACGTCTGCGTGCACACAGTGGCACGGACGCTATAAGGTCATGATTAAATGTCCTTAATGGTAATCATTAGCGATTCTAAAGTCCTTCTGAAAATTCAAAGCACTTTAAGACACTCGGAAATTCTGCATAATTTTTCGCATTCCTTTGATATCATTCTAAGGGTTAGATTGCATGTAAGCATATGTTTGTGAACAGAGAGCTATACTTAGTGCTCTCAAATACAGGTTGTTGTTTCCCAAGGAAAAACTTATCAGTCATAAGAATTTTATCTGGTCATAGTCCACTTGAATGAGAACCATGAGTGGACATGAATGTAAAAGAGACAAAATGCAGAAACGTATTCTCATACACAATTGAATCCTGTGGGCAACATAACTGCTGTCATTTCATGAGAATTTATGCTTTCAAATTTTCATTCATATTATCTAGCATTTTCTGTAAATATTAGCATCTTTGAAGACACTCTACCCTAATAACCCAACATTTCATCTTGTTATGGAAATGTTGTTGAATATGATTAAATTCTACATATGAGACAGCCTTATGAATGAAATAATATTCTTCATAGTAAAACAAACTTTAGTTTCTACATGTACAGAAAATTATAGCACTAAGGGCTACTTTTAATACTGTCTTAAGATTTTTTACTCTCTTGCCTAAGTAACCAGCTGATACACAAACAAGGGGAAAGGGAAGGTTTGTTTAATTCAATGTTGTGGCTTGGACAACGTCATTACTGGGAGAAGCCAAGGAAATATAACAACGCCGTTTTTGTTTGACTCTCTGTGAGACTACACTACTGCAGCCTACTGGCTTCCCCGGGCGTGGCCTGTTGGCTGAAACCTAGTGATGGTGAGATCTCGGGCACAGGTTTACCCAATGGCGTGTCTCTCCAGGAGTCTCTGAACAGGCATCGACAGCTTTCCCAAGAAGCGCTTGATGATGGGACGGCTCTTGGCAAACTTGTCCTTCACCTCAATTTCCAGCACGTCAGTGGGCAAGGACACAAAACTGAATTGCTGCAATGAAAGAATATGTGACATCAATTAACTGAGAGGTGCGAGAGCTGCCCAATGCCCAGTCCATCCGCTTTCACGAGGTCACCGTAAAACAGCCCAGCTGCATGCGTTCTCTCTCACTCTCTTTCTCTCTCAAGGTTTTAGAAACACTGCAAGACCTTGTTTATTCAGTAAATGAGGGGCAATGACAAGAAGCTTCCTTAGGGCTTAAAAATAGGGTTATTCTTTGAGAGTCAAACAATAAAATCAGCATAACTTAAAGACAAAGAATGCCACCCAGGCCTCACCATACTTGACTAAAGTTTTATCACACTAAGAACAAGCACAAACTCACCCATAATTAATGAGTGCACTTTCAATCAACAATGCAATGTAGTCTTTCCTTATTATAAAGGCAGACATTTTTAAAAGTTTGATAATACTCCACATTCTTCAGAGCCGGAAAAGACAAGAACTCTCACACTGTATTGGTGGGAATGTAAATTGATTCGACCTTTGGGAAGGGAATTAGCAATATTTATTGGCACTTAAACTGCAGATTCCCTGCAACCCAGGATTCTACTTCTAGGAATTTTCCTACTGGGTTAACTTGCACAAATGTGCAAAAGATATGTTTTACAAGGATGTTCACTGGAGCATTATTGACAATAGCAAAAGAATGGAGAAAAGCAAACCTGTCTATCAATAGGAAACTGGTTAAATGAAGGATGGTAAGTCTTTGAAACTGAACTCTGTCATCATTAAAAAGAAAGCGGTAAATTGATATGCACCAACATAAAAAGATACCTGACAAATTAAGTGAAAAAGCAAAGCACAGAAGACTACGAAGAGTGGGATTTCATCTCTACCTCGAACTGCAGAGAAAAAAGCTAGAGGGACACGCTCCAAACTCTGAACTCTAGGGAGTGGGCCACTAGGGGAGGGGAGAAAGCAGGTCTTTTGCATTTTATTTCAGTAGGTTCTACACCACTCATTTGCTAACTATCACATGATGTGACTTTTAAAATAAAGCAGCAATAATTAAAATTAAGGGAGGACTGTGACCATCAGAACTTGGCTTGGTCAACAATAAAAGTATGAAAATGGGACCCAGGAAGGTAAATGTTAGCATGCCCAGCCCAGACTATCTGGGAGGAAAAAGTCTTAATTAGCATTGAACATCACAATACCCTTAATTGTGGGCTGTGAAACAGCTAAAATATATAAACATTTTCTTGTATTCAGGTTTCTTGCTAACAGCAAGCTTTTAGCTTAGTTGATTTGTCTTTACAGAGATTAAATATGTTGGGTATGTAAATGTCAATATCTCTTCTGCAGCAGTTAGGATGCAATGGTCCCCAATTTTTTGGCACTAGGGACCAGTTTCTTGGAAGACAATTTTTCCATGGTGGGTGTGGGTGTGGGGTTGGTGAGGGTGTTAAGGGGAGTACAGAGCTCAGGCGGTGACGCCAGCAATGGGGAGTGGCTGTAAATTCAGATGAAGCTTTGCTTGTCCACTGCCACTCACCTCCTGCTGTGTGGCTGGTTCCTAAGTTTCACGGAAGACAATTTTTCCACGGTGGGGCGGGGTGTGTCGGGGGGTGTAGGGGGCAGGGGGTAGGTGGAGCTCAGGCAGTGTTGCATGACCTGGTTCCTAACAGGTCATGGACCTGTACTGGGCTGTGGCCCAGGGGTTGGGGACTGCAGAGCTAGGGCATGCTGTAACAGTAACAGCCAACTTCCAAGTCTCAGGGACTTTAGATAGAAATGTTGTATTTCTTGCTCATGCTCTTCACTATGGGCTGAGGGAGCAGCCATCCTCTCAAACATTGCCAGTCACAGTGACACAGGCAAAGAGAGCTCGGGAGGCTCTTCCTCTTGCAAATAATTGTCCACTTCCAAACACAGCTCCTCATCAGAACTAGACAGGGCCCAGCCAGCCACAGGGGGTGGGAACTATGATCCTATGGTGGGCATAGGAGGTGGAAAGTAGGAATGTTTGGCAAACAGGACTAATAACTTCCACAGTCTCCATGTGGTAGATCTAATGTCTGTTATAAGTTAGTTCTAGTTAACTCCTATACAATCCCTAAGAACCAATCACTCTCAGAACTGACAAAACTGAATTTTGGGCACGCCAAGTTTGAGGTTCAAACCCAGGAATAGGTGCTACTCTGCGAAGGCCTGCCTAAGTGAGAATCCAGCCCCTTAACCAACTCAGGTCTTTAAAACTTCTAAATCTGTGGTTCAGTTATTCCATTCTGGAGCATATTATAATTGATCTTCTAAACTAAATGCCCAAGAATAAGTTAGGTACATTGTAGTATATGCATATGATAGAATAGTTTATGCTTTTCTAAATGATCATAATTTATATTATGATAATTTATACATAAATATATAATTACAATATAATTATAACATGTTAAATGCTGATAAGATAGAAAATGCTTGCTTTAGAATAAGTAAAAAAAGCAGGACAAATAATTACATACATTCATGATCACAATAACATGAATTACATAAATAGAAAAAAGACTGGAAAGAATCACAACAAATTTTAATAGCAGCTGTTTTAGCAAGTAAGAATATGTTTTTCCCATTTCCTTTTTCTGTATTTTCCATGTTTTCTATAATATAATGAGCACTTATTATTTTCATTATTAAAAACCTAATTACCTTTATTAAAATGAGACTATTTCTACCTACAGTAGCCTGCATGAGACACTAACGTTAGCTTATCAAAATATATCCTGAAACTCAGTGGCCACTTCCGAGTTCTTTCTTCCCTTCAAAGAACTTTCTTCTTAACCTCTCTTCACATACTCATGACATCAACTTCTCTGCACCTGGCACTATCTCCATGCCATGGTTATTGGAGCCCTTGTAAACCCTCAGGTAGGTCAGGCTCTGTTATGAATTAGTGAGTAGCCCTGAAGAGGCAAAAGTCTGTCATTCATGGACCAGCTACTTGCATCCATGAGCCTACAGCCAGGGTGATGGATTTTGCCTGGCTGCCTCTGTGGATCCGGCTTTCACGGCAAGCCTCTGAAGGACCTTTGGAGTGCGGTGAACCTGGCTTTATTGCTAGCTCTGCACATTCAAGTTCCTGACTCTATCATTCACAACCTCTCTGAACCTCAACATCTTCATCTATAGAATGGGAAAATTAGGCCTGTGACAGAGCTGGAACTTATCCCAAAGGCATCTGGGAGCAACAGGAAGATCTGAATCATGCAAATGACACATTCAGATTTGAATTTCAGAGAAGCTACTGTGGTAGTGCCGAGGAGGTGGCCCACGGCAGGGTCAGGCCTGGATGAGACAGATCGGGTGAAACAAGTGGGACACGAGGAGGAAGCCTGGCAGGCAAGGAGAAAAGGGCGGCAGATCTGTGGGCTGCTGAAATGACAGTGAGGGCTGTGGTGTGTGGGCAAGGAGGCGGTTACAAATTCCCAAGACTGGATTCCCAAGATTGAGGGCACTTGGGAGGACTGAGATAGCCAGAAACAAAGAGGGGCTGATGACTGAAAGCCCCAAAGCAATCCAGGGACTGAGAGGTAGCAATGGGGGCTCAGGTCTGGGAGGATGGAAGGCTGTACGGAGAGAGCTGGCGCTTGTGATGTAAGTGCGGATGGTGCTGGACAGAAGTGAAGGTCAGCGGGATTGGGAGGGCGAGGAAACTGTCAGACATTCACAGGGTCCTTGATCATCCAGAGAACTGTAGGTCTTGGGTATTGTTAGAGAAAAATAAAAATGGGAGCCACAGTTTAGATATAGCCCGAGGCCACCTGCCCATAACCATGTAACCAAACTTAAGTCATCCTAATGTCCTCAAAAGGCTATTTCTAATCACACATACTAAATAAAAGCTTTATATCCCTGTACACATGATTCAGGGAAATTAAACCAGTCAGCTATAGACAAATTAGCTTTAAGAGCTCTGTTTTCCCTGAAAAAAAATGATAACATATAATAGCCCAACATGAAAAAAGTCCAAATACGGCCTCCTTCATGCTTTGTACACTGTGTTGCAACTGCTGTTAAGGGAACTTCTTACCCCCTGATGTCTCCCAGATTGTGATCTGTAGTTTTTGTATGACAATAAACTTTAAAATTTTCCCTAACTTGATGTGATTTTATTTTTGATATCACAATGGGATGCCATAAGTCTGTGGTCCCCAACCCCCAGGCTGCAGCCTGGTACTGGTCTGTGGCCTGTTAGGAACCGGGCCATGCATCACTGCCTGAGCTCCACACCCACTTCTCCCACCCTTCCTTGTCTTCCATGACACTTAGGAACCCGGCTGCACAGCAGGAGGTGAGTGGCAGGTGAGCCAGCGAAGCTTCATCCGCATTTACAGCTGCTCCTATCACTCACGTCACTGCCTGAGTTCGGCCTCCCCCTCTGCCGCCACCCCCCGGTCCCTGGTGCCAAAAGGGTTGGGGACCACTGCCATAGGTAGAAAGATCTTTACCGGTTGTGACAGAGTAAATAATGGGACCTGTTATTGCCTCAAAGTAGCTAAGACAGTGAGGACATCAATGTGAGGGTGATCCTGTAATCAAAAAGGAAAACACGGCTGTGGGAAATTCAGAGACACGTTCGACATGAGTTAGAAAATATTTTCACTTAGGCATTTAGGGAGGGCTGTAGAGAAGACGACTCCAGTCTGAGAGAGTGGAAGTATAATGATTCATGAAAATTTATGAAAGTCAGGAAAGCTTAAGAATTGAAAAATAGTAGGGGCAGTTAATTCGGTTTGGTTCATGTTGAGTTTGAAGGGGTAAAGAATGCTTATCAGTAAGGCAGGAGTACCAATTAGAAGCTGAGATCAAATGCCTTCGCGTGTGGACTGAGTGGGCTTCACTGTTACGGGACACAGGCCATGACATGTAGTTCGAGAGGCATCTAGTTCAGTCTTTCCTCTCTTGCAGCCAGACATAAGGAGGGCAAATAAAGCACCAGTTTCATTCACAAGAGGCTGCCAGGACCACTCCGCCAACATCACTATCTACTACTGATGAAAGTTAAATGGATCGCGCTTGGTGCTTTCTTTGTAAAAGTTCTCCGAGGAGGAGGAAGAGCAGGAAAGAAGAAAATGGAGCATGAAAACTGCAGCTCCTCTCCCCTGGAACCCTGCAGTGGCCGAGACTTTCAATTTCGGGTGGCAGTGTTCCTTAAGTTTAAAATGACACTCAAAAATAGTGCTGCCCAAAGTCAAGGACAACAAAACACAGACAACTCCATTAGTAGAGCGGTAATTGAATCAGGAGCAATTTTTTTTTTCTCTCACTAGCAACATACCAGTGTTTTATGTTAGGAAGTGGTGTCCTTGGAGACTTTGCGTGGGAGAAGAGCCGCCCTCCAAGTGGAGTGCTGCCTGTGTCGTGGGAAGGCAGTGCCAGAGACCGTCCTGCTGAGGCACGGGTCTCGCAACGGCGAATCTAACTGCATTGAACGGTAAAGCCTGCTCTTACAAACTTGTGACATACGGGAAGTTATGCTTCCTCTTGTGCATTAGAGCAAATAAACTGGATCTGGACGAGGCCTCCACCATCTCCATATAAGGCTCCGAGAATCCTCAGCAACAGAATAGAATATTACTGATTTTATTCACAGGTGCTGCTATGGCAAAGTTAGGCGAATATTTCCTTGTGGCTTGGCAGAATGGAAAGGAAGGTCTGTGTGTGTGTAAATATGTAATATGTATATAATTGCATATTATACATAGAATGCGTAAAATATAAAAGTATATATCATACACATATGTATTCTATCTATATCTATATCAATATCCACATCCATGTCTACATCGCTAATCTTTTGCTTCTTTTACTTAAACACCTATAAAGAAGGCATGAGATTAGGCTAATACACTGGAAACCAAGAAGAACAAAATTTGCTGTGTAACCATAAGGAATGTAACTGACCTTTCTGTGCCTATTTCAGAGTACCCCAAAAAGAGAAGGAAGGAAAGAACTGTTATTCTAACTTCACCTTTTGCACATGCTTCGTTGATAAATTGTCATCTTTGTTGGTGACATTCCTCATCTGCATACCTTGGTCAACCCCACTTGTTGTTCTACCCATCAGGAGCCCATGTACAACCAGTCACTGAGTCTAAACTTTCCTCCTCCCTCTGGAGTCTGTTCTTTTCTCTTTACTTCCACTGTCACCGGCTTAGAATGGCCCTTGTCATTCCTTGCCCTTGTAGTAACCTCCTAAAGGGTCTCCCTGTCTTCAGCTTCTTTTTAACAGTTGCCAATAAAGTTTATGTCTCTGAAACACAGTTTTGATTATTTCATTCTGCTGCATAGGAATTTCCTCTGATTTCTCATTACTTCCAGAATGGAACCTAAACTTCCTAATCACAAGTCTGGTTCCTGCTTACCTTTCTAGCTTGACTTATGATAGTCATTCTCTGAAGACCTCGTTTTCTTTCATACACTTTCACATACTTACTATTTGCCTACAAGTTGGTCTTTCCCACTGCTTTGCCTTGCCAAACTCCTACTCATCCATCAAAAACCCATTCAAATAAAATTTCTTCTGTGGAGCCTTTTCTGACTTTGGTAACCACCAACAGAGACAGCTGTTCTTTCTTTTGCTTCAGTATCTCCTCTGTAGTTCTCAGCACATTATTTCTTTTCCTGTGGGCCATGAGGATGCACATGTAGCAGAGCTCTTTGCACACAGAAACCACACATGGCATGTGTATTGAGCACATTGATAAATGAGGGAATGAATGAATGGCTACTTCCTGAGGAAATTCTGCTCCACATATCAGGCAATGATACTGCAAAAGTGGCGTATAATCCAAGGTGTGGGGCAGCTTAAATATACTCCTTTATGCATGCTAGACTGCATATTCAGTGCCCAAGCCACACCAGTTATTGTTCTGGCAGAAAATCTAAGGATTATATTGCAGGGATGGACTTCTCTTAAAAGAAAGCAAAGTAGAACGCTTCCTCTGGATGTGGGGGGTGACCACCCACACAGGCTAACACTGAAAGTTAATAAACATGGTAGACAGGGTTCTGAGATAGCCCTCAAGATTCCTGCCCCTTGGATAATCCCTGTCTGTTGAGTGAGGGCAGGGCCTGTGCATGTGTTGGACATCCTGCCATGATTAGGTCACTAAACCATTGCCTTCGAGTTTACCAAAGGGGAGAGTACCAGCATGGGCCTTACCTAATCAGATAAGCCTTTAAAAAAAGAGTCCTTTCTATTAGAAGTTAGCCTTTGAAAGAAAGAAAAAAACAAGTCCTTTCTGAAGTCAGAGTGACAATGTGAGAGAGGGATTTGATGCAAGGGGGGTTCTCCATGCTGGCTTTGATGATGGAGAGGGCCAGGCAGTAAGGACCCACTGAGCTGCTCCAGCCAATGACCAGCAAGGATCTGACTTCTTCCAGCAACCTGAGTGATCTTGGAACAATCTCTTTAGGAGACAAGCCCCTAGATGAGAACACAGGTTGACCAACACCTTGATTTTAGCCTCTGAGATCCTGAGCAGAGAACTCAGCTTCTGACCTACAGAATTAGGGGGAGATAAATGGCTGCTCTTTTAAGTCACTAAATGTGTGGCAATTTGTTATGTATTGATAGAAACCTAACACAATAGCCTAAATTAGAGCAACAGCACAATGAGGATACCTTCTGAACAACCATATTGAGTTACTTGTTGACGGCTGATGTTTAAATCTGTGTTGTGGCATCTCTGAAACTTGGTTTCTATGTGATGTTGACAAATCTAAGAAAAAAGTTCTGATGAGAAGTGCTAGGTTAAACAAGGTGAAACAGATTTCTTTACTATCAGGGGACTTGAAGGCTTTAATTTTATAATTGTGCATCGTGAATCAGCAAGATGGTATGCAGTGTTCCATATATGACCGTGGCACCTCTATGTGCATGTGCATGCATGTGTGTGCATGCGTGTGTGTGTGTGTGCATGCGCGCGCGTAGTGATGTTATGTAGATCACAGTTTGGGAAACTTTTGTGTCCAATTATACTTTAAAGTACTGAGGGAAAAATGACTGTGAACTTACAGTTTTATGCCCTCTAAACTCTCATTCAAGAGTGAAGTAAAAATAAAGATATTTTCAAATATACAAAGACTTGGAGAGTTTATCATCTACAAACGTTCAGGGCCTTTTTTCAAAATTATAATTTATAATCATAAACCAAGGTATCAGATTAATTAAAAGAGATATAGTAGATACATCAAAAACTATGGTTCTTCTCTTTATATATTTTTTGGACGTACAGCTTCTATATTTTGTGCGTATTTTAGGTATATTATTATTATATATTATTATATATATTATTATATTATATATTATTATGCATATTTTGTGCGTATTTTAGGTATATTATTATGAAAAATTTTGAAACTAAGGTAGAAAACATATATAATGAATACTTTCTAGCAGATACAAGTTTTAAAATTCATTCAAGAGAAAATAGAAAACCTGAATAAATTGATGAGCATTAAAGAATTGATTTGGGTGCTCTGTGCTGGAACCGCACGGGGAGCGGAGGGACTGGTCTGAGCAGTCGCTTCTCGCAACTGCGACCACGTGCGGGAGTTTGTAGACAGGCATCGGGCCCTTGGAGGTCAGCGGGACCAGCGCACCCGAAGTGAGCGGGGAAAACAGTGGCCTCTGCCCTGGGAAACCGCCAGTGACTCAGCTGGCTCAGGGCAGGCCCCCTCTGCTAGGCAGATGTGAGTCTGCGGGACTTCGATGCGGAAGTAATAGCTGGCGGCCAGTTGACTCAGTCTGCCAGACTGGCTTCCGCCCTCTCTTGAGTGCTGGCTCCCAATGCTAGTTCTCCAGGTACAGGGGGCCACCGTCTTTGGGGTCCCCAGTCCAGAGACACTGCTGCAGTGGCGGTTTCACGGTGCCACCCACCCGTGAGCCTGGGTACTCTCATGCCAGGTGTGGGGGACTCCATCCTTAAGAAGTTAGGGGGAGCGAGGAAAGCTACTTTCTCTGTAAGGCAGGCATGAATCTGTGGGACTTTGGAGCCAAAGAAATTGTAGGAGGCCTGTTAATTCAGCCCACCGGCAAGGCTTTTGGCCATCTACTAAGAACATAACCCCAGGGTTTGTTCTTTAGGCTCTGTGGCGCCAGCCTTGGGGTTTGTGGAGAGGGAAGGAAAAACGGGGCCAGAGACTTCAGCAATTGCACCAATTGACCCCTCCCATCAGGAGCAGCCCTTCAAGTGCGGTAAAAGAGCCGTCAATTACATATTAGCGGCTTCCCCTAGTGGCAGGTCAAGCAACCATAGAAGCACACACACCAAGGCTTGAGTGGACCCCCTGCAATCTATTTTGCTCTTATCACCACCTTGAGGGGGAGGGAACAGGGTCCAAGCCACCCTTGGGAGTGACAAGGCCCCTCCCAAAGATTGGGGCATTTGTATACCCCACCCGGGGGACCAGAGCCTACCACAGAGACATCAGATTACCTTGATAACTGGCTTCTCCATGCAAACTACAATTAACAACAGAGAGTACAGTGCCTTCCATCTCAAGCTAGTAGAGGGCACTGGAGTCATACCCACAAGTATAATCCACCAACTTGGAGCTTGAGCTGGGGGACCAAACCCACTAGTTTCCATTGGCAAGAGGTGAAGACAATAGGTTGGAGGTAACCCAACTTGCTAAAACACACCTAAGGCAATGCAGGAGCAGCGCACTTCTCACCAGCACTGTCAAGGAATATCCCTTGGGGAGTTGGAGATAGGGCCATAAACCAGTCCTAGCATCCCTCACCCCTGTTCTCGACCAAGAAGCCTGATGAGAAAGAATCAGCAAAAGAACACAAGAAACATGAAAGATCAGAGTCATCCCCAAAAGAAATCATTAAATCCTCAACAATGGATACCAACTTAAATGAAATGATTAAAATGACAGAGGAAGAATTCTGAATATGGATTGTAAGAAAACTCAATGGAATTGAAGAGAAAATAGAAACCCAACACCAAGAAACCACAAAAACAGTACAGGAAATGAATGAAAAAATTCTCTAAAGAAATTAAAGTATTACAAAAGAACCAAACAGAAAGACTGAAATGAAAGAGGCATTTAAGGAACTACAAAACACAGTGGAAAGCCTTAAGAATAGGTTGGATCACACAGAGGAAAGAATTGCAGAGCTTGAAGATAGTGTCTACGTGCTAAACAAATCAGATGAAGAAAAAGAACACAGAAGCAAGAGACATGAACAAAACATACAAGAAATGTGAGATTATGTAAAAAAACCAAACAAGAAATATAGGCATCCCTGAGAGGGCTAGAAAATCTATTTCTTGGAATAATGGAGGAAAACTTACCTGGCCTAGCCAGAAATTTAGATATCCAGATACAAGAAGCACACAGAACTCCTGGAAGACTCAATGTGAAAAGGCAATCACCATGTCATATAGTTATTAGGCTTGCCAAAGTAAACATGAAAGAGGCAATTCTTTGAGCAGTAAGATGAAAACAGCAGGTAACCTATGAAGGAAAACCTATAAGACTAACTGCAGACTTCTCAACTGAAACATAAGTCAGAAGGAACTGGGGACCCATCCTCAATCTTCTAAAACAGAATAATGGCCAACCTAAGATTCTTTATCTGGAAAAATTAAGCCTCTTAAATGAGGGAGAAATAAAGAGTTTCCTGACATGCAATCACTGATGGAACTTGCAAAGACCAGACCTGCCCTGCAGGAAGTACTCATACCTGCATTACACATTGAACAGTGCAATAGACACCCACCAATGTAAAATCATTCAAAAGTTAAAGTCCAGAACACTGATTCCACAACGGCTTGAGAGATAAAACAAAAGAATAAGAATTTATCCAACAGTATAAACAAAAATCTACCTCAAATATCAATTCTCTCAATAAATGTGAATGGCTTGAATTGTTCACTGAAGAGACATTAGACTGGCTGAGTGGATAAAAAAACACAAGAAAAGTATCTTCTGTCTCCAGGAAACACATCTTACCCACAAGGACACATTCAGACTCAAGGTGAAGGGTTGGAAAACAAACTTCCAGGCAAATGGAAACCAAAAGAAAGCTGGGTAGTTATTCTTACATCAGATGACATAAACTTTAAAGCAGCAAACATAAAGAAAGATAAAGCTGGTCACTATATAGTGGTGGAGGTAAAAATCCAACAAGAAGACTTAACAATTCTTAATATTTATGCACCAAACACAGGAGCACCCAGATACATAAAGCAAACCCTGATTGATCTAAATAACATGATAAACAGTAATGCCATAGTAGCTCAGGATTTCAACACCCCACTGACTGAACTAGACAGATCCTCCAAGCAGAAAATAAGCAAAAAAAAAAAAAAACAAAACAAACAAACAAAAAAAAAAACAAACAAAAAAAAAACCAACACAATGGATTCAAACAGATCTCTAGAACAAATGGTTCTAACGGACATCTACAGAACATTCCACCCAAACAAAACTGAATATATATTCTTCTCATCAGCTCATGAAACTTTGTCTAAAATTGATCCCATCCTAGGCCACAAATCAGATCTTAAAAAATTAAAAAAAGTAGAAACTATACCATGTATCTCCTCAGACCACAGTGGAATAAAATTAGAAATCAATTCCAACAGAAACACTCACCTCTTCACAAAATCATGGAAATTAAACAATCTATTGCTGAATGACTATTAGGTCAAGGAAGAGATCCAGATGGAAATAAAAAGATTCTTTGAATTAAATGATAACAGGGACACAAGTTATCAAAATCTGTGGGATACAGCAAAAACATTCCTAAGAGGAAAACTAATAGCATTAAATGCCCACATCCAAAAGACAGAAAGTTCACAAATCAACAAACTAATAAACCATCTCAAGGAACTGGAAAAGGAAGAGTAAATCAATCCTAAACCCAGAAAAAGAAAAGGAATAACTAAAATCAGAGCAGAACTAAATGAAATCAAGAACAAAAGACTTATACAGAAGATTAATAGAACCAAATGTTGGTTTTTTGAAAAGATAAACAGAATTGACAGCCCTCTTGCAAGATCAACAAGAACTGGAAAGGAAATGACTCTAATAAGCTCAATTAGAAATGAAAAGGACGAGGTCACAACAGACATCATGGATGTATAAAATACCATCTTTGACTATATAAAAACCTCTTGCCCCCAAACTACAAAATGTGGAGAAAATGGACAAATTCTTAGAAACACACAATCTCTGTAGGCTCAATCAGGAAGAAATAGAATTCCTGAACAGACAAATATCAAGCACAGAAATTGAAGCAGCTATAAAAAAATCTTCCAATAAAAAAAAGTCATGGAACAGATGGGTTCACACCTGAATTTTGCCAAACTTATAAAGAAGAACTCATACCCATACTGCAGAAATTATTCCACAACATTGAGAAGGATGGAATCCTTCCCAACTCATTCTATGAAGCCAATATCACCTTGATACCAAAGCCAGGAAAGGAACACAACAAAAAAAGAAAACTACAGACCAATATCCCTTATGAACATAGATTCAAAAATTCTCAATAAAATCTTAGCAAATTGAATTCAACAGCACATCAAAAAAATAGCACATCACGACCAGGTAGGCTTTATCCCAGATATGCAAGGCTGGTTCAACATTCGCAAATCTATAAATGTAAAACACCATATAAATAAAGGCAAGAACAAAGACCATATGGTTCTCTCAATAGATGCAGAAAAAGCATTTGACAAAATCCAGCACATTTTTAAGATAAAAACTCTTAACAAAATAGGCACAGATGGGTCATACCTCAAAATTATTAAAGCCATATATGATAAACACACAGCCAATATGATACTGAATGGGGAAAAATTGAAAGCATTCCTGCTTAGAACTAGAACCAGACAAGGTTGCCCACTATCTCCACTTCTATTCAGCATAGTGCTGGAAGTCCTTGCCAGAGCAATCAGACAAGAGTGGGAAATTAAGGGTGCCCAATGGGGGCAGAAAAGGTCAAACTCTCACTCCTTGCTGACAATATGCTGTTATGTGTAGAAAATCCCAAGGATTCAACTAAGAGACTTCTGGAATTGATAAATGAATTCAGTAAAGTCTCAGGATACAAAATCAATGCACACAAATCAGTGGTATTCATATACGCCAATAACAGTAAAGCTGAAAATCAAATCAAAGATATAACACCTTTCACAATAGCATCAAAGAAAATTAAATATTTAGGAATATATTTAACAAAGGAGGTGAGAGATCTATATGGGAAGAACTATGAAACACTGAGAAAAGAAATTGTAGAAGATGTAAACAGATGGAAAACCCTACTACGCTCATGGATTGGTAGAATCATATTGTTAAAATGTCCATGCTACCTAAAGTGATCTACAGAATTAATGTAATCCCTATTAAAATACCATCATCATTCTTTGCAAATCTAGAAAAAATAATTTTATGCTTCATATGGAATTGGAGAAGACCTCGTATAGCCAAAGCAATCTTAAGCAAAAAGAACAAATTGGGAGGCATCTGTCTACCAGACTACAAGGCTATAGTAACCAAAACAGCATGTGCCTGGCACAAGAACAGAGTTATAGGCCTTTGGAACAGGACCAAGAACCCAGGTATAAAACAATCTTCATATTGTCATCTAATCTTTGACAAACCAGACAAAAATATACACTGGGGAAAAAAATCTCTATTAAATAAATGGTGCTGGGAAAATTGGATAGCCACATGTAGAAGACTGAAACAGGATCCACACCTCTAACCTCTCACAAAAAGCAACTCACAGTGGATAACAGACTGAAACCTAAGGTGTGAAGCCTTAAGAATTCTAGAAGAAAATGTTGGGAAAACTCTTATAGAAATTGGCTGAGGGAAAGAATTTAGGAAGAAGACCTCCAAAACAATAACACCAGCAATGAAAATAAATAAATAGGACCTGATCAAATTAAAAAGCTTCTGCACAGCCAAGGAAACTATCATTGTAGTGAATATAGAAGCTACAGAATGGGAGAAAATATACACATGCTACACATCCAATAAAGGGCTGAT
>CAUYRT010047379.1:0-62766 GCA_963574885.1 Lepilemur ruficaudatus
GGGTCTCGTTCTTGCTCAGGTTGGTCTCGAACTCCTGAGCTCAAACAATCCACCCGCCTTGGCCTCCCAAAGTGCTAAGATTATAGGCGTGAGCCACCGCGTCCAGCCTCAAACAGGAATTCTTCTAGGTCATTGTTCTGCAGTTGGGGCTCCAGGCTTATCTCTGCTGGGGCAGGGCTCTCACGCTCTGTCCGGAGTCTGGTATTAATGGAGTCTGGTATTAATGGACTGCGCAGGGCCAGTCCCCTCTGAGTCTCTGTCATTAGAGTGCAGTGGCGTCAGCCTAGCTCACAGCAACCTCAAACTCCTGGGCTCAAGCAATCCTTCTGCCTCAGCCTCCCGAGTAGCTGGGACTACAGGCATGTGCCACCATGCCCAGCTAATTTTTTCTGTATGTTTTTAGTTGGCCAAGGAATTTCTTTCTATTTATAGTAGAGATGGGGTCTCGCTCTTGCTCAGGCTGGTTTCGAACTCCTCCATTGCCCTCTCTTTACCTCTCCTCCAGCTTCCAGGCTTCTCTCCCTTCCTGTCCTGTTTCTCTTAGTCCTGTTTTTCACCTGTAGCCGTTGAACAATATCCCAGGCCCTGTGCCAGGCGCCGATCTCCTCTCTCACCTGTCCTCCTCCCCTTCTGTCTTAGGACTCCTCATGTGTAGGACGTTTCTGTCGTCTTTATTGCCTTTATCTTTTCACTGTAAAATACCACTGCAACTCTGAAAACTAATAATTAGACAAATGTGATGCAAAATTCTGTAGCTGTGGCTCTGGGGATGTTGTCAAAAGGACTGAAACCTCCTGTCCAGTGTTTGTTTTTTATAGTTGGACGGACAGGGACTAGTCACAGGTGGTTACCCCAGGCACATTGTGGATACTAAGGATTTGAAGTTGAACAAAAGAAGACATATGCCCACAAAGACAATCAGAGGGCATGAATTGCTTCATACATCCTCAGGGCTCTTTGTTCATATCTCTTAGAACCTCTTTTAATCTGAGTGAAAAGTGAATTTCAACCAGCATTTAAGTTTAACTAGATCTTGTATTTCAATAGTATAATGTTAAATACTGGCCTTGGGTTTAAGCAATATTTTCTTAATGGTAGTATATATATGAGTTAGATTTATCATTTATTTAGGATTCACAAGAGAGAAGTTGTCCTGCTTTGTTTTGTACCTATATTTTAACATTACTGTTTTGCTAGGGGCTGGCAAGGTTTAATTGCTTATGGATGTCATTCCCTTGTGGTAGTGATTGATTCTAATACGGCCCAAACTCTTCAAGTTTTAGAAAAACATAAAGCTGATGTTGTCAAGGTAAGTCAAATCCCACTTTGACCCTATCTTGTTGTGTAGTCGAAAGCGTAATACTGTGTATCACTAGGTCTTCATTAAACCATGTGTGTAAATGTTGAATAACTTTTAAATATGATTATATGGGATATACTAGCATTTCCATACATATGACTTAATGTCAATCCACGATGAGTTATTAGATACTAGTTCTTAGGCCATTTTAAAGCTCATGGGAAACACTAGTTTTACCATTTACCAGACCATGCATTCATTCATTAGTTGCATGCTTGGCATGTGCTAAGGATATAGAGATGAAAGCACTCAGGCAATTCATTATCTTCTGAGGAAGACTCACAGTGTGCTAAGTGAGAGTTGCTTAGCATGCATGCTGTGGGAAGACCGAGGGGCTGCCTGTTACCTAGTTAGTTGTGGGGAGAGTCACAGAAGTCTTCCATTTAAAGACTAGTAAACAGTAGTTAGCCACGCAAAAATCGGGGAGGAGCATTGCAGGAAAAAGGGAGAATATATACAGTTGTAAGTTGTGTGCTGTGAAGATGACAAAAAGCTGGTACACTTGTAAGAGTGAGGGAAGAGGAAGCAGCCAGAGAGTTTCAGCTGCCATTCCGGAAAGTTTGTAGGATTATGAAGAAGTTTGGATTTTTAAGTAGGAGACTGATAGAACCATATTTGCATTTTAGAAAATCTCACTCTGGAAGCAGTGGAGGATCTATTGGAGAAAGGCGAGAGTGGAAACAGATCATTTAGGAGACTTTTGCTGTAATTTTGGCAGGAAATTCTAAGGGCCAAAAATAAGTCTGCAGCATGGGGGAGTAATATTTAGGAGCTGCGTAAGAGGTAAACCTGATAGCCTTTATAGTCATCAGTATAGGGGAGAGTCAGAGAATAGACCGACTCTTAGGTTTCTGTTTGAGTAACTGAATGACAGTGTTGCCAGTTATGATAAATGAGTGTGTATGAAGTCAGTGATTTTAAGTCTTCAACAAGCAAAGACTGAGATGCCTATAATATATTATAGTGATCTGAGGTTTAGGAGAGAGACCGTGACTGGAGATAGAGATTTGGGGTCTTTTTCTTTTTTATATATAACAGCTTTATTGAGATATTCATACCATAAAATTCGCCCACTTAAAGTATACAATTTTGTGGTTTTTAGTATATTCACAGTTGTGCAGCCATCACCACAATCAATTTTATCATCCCCAAAAGAAACCCTATATCCATTAGCAGGTCATCTTCCATTTCCGTCATACCCCTCATCTTAGACAACCACGAATCTACTTTCTATCTCTGTAGATTTGCCTATTCTGGACATTTCATGTGAATGGAATCTTACAACATGTGGTCTTTTGTGCCTGGCTTCTTTCAACTAATACGTTTTCATGATTTGTCCATGTCATAACATGTTTCAGTACTCTGTTCCATTTAACTGCTGAGTAGTATTCCACTGTAAGGATATATCACATTCATTTTATTGATGGACAGCTGGGTATTTCCCACTTTTTGGCTATTATGAATAATGCTGCTGTGAACAGTGTATGCAGGATTTTATGTGAACCTGTGTTTTCATTTTCCTTGGGTATATATCTAGGAGTGAACTACTGACTCATATGGTAATTCTATGTTTAACTTTTTGAGAAACTGCCAGACTATTTTCCAAATTTTACATTCGCATTAGCAGTGTATGAGACATTCAGTTTCTCCAAATTCTCTTCAACACTTGTCGTTCTCTGTTTTTTTGATTATAACCATCCTAGTGGGTATGAAGTGGTTTTCGTTGTGGTTTTGGTTTGCATTTCCCTGATGGCAAACATATTGAGCATATTTTTATGTGCTTATTGGCCATTTGTGTATCTTCCTTGGAGAAATGTCTGTTTAAATCCTTTGTCCATTTAAAAATTATAATATTTATCTTTTTATTATTGAGTTGTAACACTAGCCCTCCCTTATCTGAGGGGGGCATGTATTCCAAGACCCCTCAGTGGATGCCTGAAACTGCAGATAGTACCAAACTCTATATATGCTGTTTTTTCTCCTATACATAATACTTACAATAAAGTTTAATTTATAAATTAGGCACAGTAAAAGATTAACAACAATAGTAATATAATAGAGCAATTATAACAATACCAGCATCACTACCCTAGCACTTTGGCACCATTATAAATTAAAATAAGGATTATGTGAATACAAGTACTGCAATATCAGCACAGTCGATCTGATAATGAAGCTGGCTACTGAGTGGATAACGGGCAGGTGGCATATACAGCATGGCCAAGCTGGACAAAGGGGTGAGTCATGACCAAGTGCATGGAGCTGGATGGTGAGAGATTTCATCACACTACTCAGAACAGTGGACAATTTAAAACTTACGGATTATTTATTTTTGGAATTTTCCATTTAATATTTTCAGACCGTGGTTGATTGTGGCTAACTGGAACTGTGGAAAGTGAAACCATGGATAAGGGGGGACTACAGTGTTCTAGTATAAATCCCTTATCAGATATATGATTTGCAAATATTTTGTCTCATTCTTTGGGTTGTCTTTTTACTTTCTTTGTGGTGTCCTTTGAAGAAGGATCTTTTAATTTTGATGATAGTCCAATTTATTTTATTGTTGTTGCTTGTGCTTTTGGTGCCATGTCCAAGAAACCATTGGTTTCTCCAACATCAGGAAGATTTACATCTTTGTTTTCTTCTAAGAATTTAACAGTTTTAGCTCTTATGTGTAGGTCCTTGATCCATTTTGAGTTAGTTTTTATGTATGATGTGAAATAAGGGGATAATACAATTGATTTTTGTATATTGACCTTTATCCTGTGAGCTTGTTAACATAACTTATTAGATCTAGTAATTGGAGAGTGGATTTTTTTTTTCACACAGTCATGTCATCTGCTAATGACTACAGTTTAATGCTTTTATTGGTAATCTGTATGTTTCCTATTTATTTTCCTTGCCATATTGCATTGTCTAGGACCGCTGTTTCAATGAATAGGTGTGGTAAGAGGGTACTCTTGTCTTCTTTCTGAGCTTGAGGGGAAAGCATTCACCCTTTCACCATTAAGTCTGATAGAAGGTGTAGGGGGCTTTTTTTGAGAAAAAATATTTTATATTTGCCTTCTCTCTTGCTCTTCACCCCCCACTCAACCCCTTGGCATTTCTGGAGATTTCATTTCTTTGTATAGATCCAAATTTCAGTCTGGTATTATATTCCCATTGCCTGAAAATTTACTGTAAAGTCTTCAAGTGCATGTCTAATATTGGTTGATTCTCCGAACTTTTATTTGTCTGAGGAAGTATTTCACCCTTGTTTTTGAAAGACATTTTCAAAGAATATAGATTTCTGGTTTGGCAATTTTTTTTCTAGTATTACTTTAAAGATATCACTCCACTATCTTTCACCTTACATGATTTCTGATGAAAAGTGTTTGTCTTTGTTTCTCTGCATTGTATCTCTTTGCTTCTGACTACCTTCAAGATTTACTCCTTATCCTTGGTTCTCAGCAGTTTGATTATGGTATTATGTGTAGGTGATTTTTAAAATATATATATGTATACACACTGCTTGAAGTTTACATAAATGGAATTCAGCACTACACACACATATATATACACATATGTATACACATACATACATCCCATCAATTCTTATTCTTGGTGTTCTATAAAGTTGCTGCAAAAACTGAAATAGTAAATACTGAAACATTGTTTGCTCCTATGGGTTAGGTTCCTATGAGCCTCTGATCGCATTTTCATCAACTGATCAATACATAACCTTGCTTTATATGTGTTTCTATTTAAGGACATCTTATTGAATATATACTAATGATCCATTAACACGGACTTCATGGCCAACAGCACATTCCGAGCAAAGCTTACCTTACACATATTTTTTTCTGTAAGTCACATCACAACTTGTCACACTTGGAAATGCTAGACAACACTATGCTTAGGGGCCATTTTAAACAGTGAAGTCACGAACAAAAAGTGCAAAAATGTGAAAAACATGGTACTACATAGATGAAACGGACACTTGTTTATATTGTGAAAACAGAGCAAGGATGCCTAGTTTGACCTCAGTTGGGAACACACAGTATGTTAGGCGACTCAAATTGTTTATCACTCTGTGCTTGTTTGTGGATGACTGCAAAAGCACTGCAAGTATTGATTTTGAGGTTGCAAATACATTTAATGAGTAGGCAAATTCACAAATGTGAAATCTAAAAAGAATTGACTGACTACACACATGCAATGTATCTATACATGTACACATTCAAACATACACATGTACGTATATGCATACATATAAGTACACATGCACACACATTTCATTTAAAAAAGTTTGCCTGAGGAAAAGATCAACTACAGTAAAATCTTAAGGCTTATTAACATTGATGTTCAGAAAACATCATTCCTATCTTCTTTGTGAATACTATTGCAATTGATTAGCTTACTTTCCTACCTTAGCATTATGTGTGAGTGTGTTTATGGATATTCACGTGTGTGTATGTATACATATGTTTATATGTGTATATACTTGAAGGTTTCGTGGTATGTAAATTCATTTATTAAACACAGCTTTGGGTGCTATACTGAGGTCTGGGAATAGAAATGTGAACAAAGCCTACGTGATCAACAAAGTGCTGACAGTTCGTGGCGTGGTGAAAAGTCAAAAAAGTAAATAAAATAATTACAAATTGTGTAGTAAATACTTTGAAGAAAATCAGCAGGATGCTGAGGTGTAGGAGAAGGGTGGTAGAGACCAGGGAATTGACCAGGGTGGCGGCCGGGGAAGGCCTTGGCTCATGGTGAGGACTGTGTAGTGTGTCTTTTACGTTGACTACCAGTATTCATTATTGAAGAGTTTAATCAGATTTGTCCTGAATTCTTGTGTTTTTTATTTTAAAAAATTCTATTCTTAATAATGTTGCTAGAGGTATGAAGGGTAAATTTCTTTAGAGAAAAACATTCATATTCTTATGGAAGAGGGACAGCCAGAGTTTTTTGTCTGCTTTTGTTTTTTCCTGTTTTTCCTTTCACACAGTTGTTTTTGGTCTCTAAGTTGTCTTCCTTTTAATTAGAAGAATAGAATATGGAAAAACATTCTACTTTGCAATTTATGATTTTAGATATTCTGTCATAATAAGATTTTAAGAAAACTAATTTCTAAGCTATTCTGAAGTTTTTACCTGAATTTCCCAAAATATTTAGGCTATGCTATTTTTTTTATAGTTTAAAGGCAGGATCATTATGATGTTTTTGAAAATGTTTAACTGTGACTTTAAAAAAAATCATATATAATAAAAATGTGTAATTTCAAAATGAAAACCAGTTTTCTATTTATTTTTGCTCAAGATGTTTTTAATATAAATGTAGTATGAGTTCTGGTTGATGTCTTGTGAAAATTATTGTTTAGTTTCACCTGGTGCCAGTATTCACTTGATTTGATTTTCTTCTTGATATTAGGTTAAATGGGCCAGGGAAAACTATCACCATAACATTGGCTCACCATATTGCTTGCGCTTAGCTTCCGCTGATGTCAACGGGAAGATCATCGTTTGGGATGTAGCCGCAGGAGTAGCTCAGTGTGAAATCCAAGAGCACGCGAAACCTATTCAAGGTGAGGAAAGTGCTCTGCTAAGGTGTTTTCTATTGGTACACTTGCCCTCCAAGTAGTTTTTCCTCCATTCATTTAATTGTATCACTTCTAAGTTAACTCTTGATTGTTTTTAGCCTGTTCTGCTGATGTGAATCTAGCTTTCTTTTCCTTATCAATATACTTCTAGGCATATTTCCTCAAGTCTCAACTTATTTGTGCTTTGGTAAAACTCATTAGTTTCAATCTTAGCCTCAGTAAAGCCTGATAAGAAAAATTAAGCTGCCACAAACAATCTTATAGTCTAAGGTATATTATAAGTAAAGGTGGCTGAACTGCTGTTGTGAATTAGCCATCGGTACTTACTGTATATTAATACAGATGAATAAAATTTTATTCTCATTTTCATATAAATTGTTTGTTTGCTCATTTCTTTATGTTATTGACCTAAAACCAGTACAGCATTCTTTAGACTGACATCCTTTAGTGGGTCTCTTGACTGAATGAATTTTTTAAATTACTATTTTAAAAATATTTTTTGAGTAGTTAATATGTACTAGGTACCAAACTAGATCTTTATGTATTCTGTTTTTCCTTGTGAAACATCATGAAAACCTGTGAAGTTCCATTAAGTAATTCCACAGAAACATTAGAGGAGTCTGACATCTTGATTATGGCTAGGAGAGTCTCACATATTTTACAGTTTTAAGTAGTGACTAGTGAAAATTTCCTTTAATTTTCTTTGAAGTAATATTTCAGATAATGTTAACATTTTGACATTTTTATATAAACATTTTTATATAAACTCAGCTTTTTCTGTGCAATCTTGACACCTACACATACACACACACACACACACACACACACACACACATCACATTTAGGTGGAGGATGGTTAAGATTTTAAGTATTACATTTAAAAAACTAAATATCAAGGACAAGTAAGCCAAGTGTTTTGAAGTGGATGATTTCTGAATTTTGCCTTTATTTATCGGGTCTTCACAGATGTTCAGTGGTTGTGGAATCAAGATGCTTCCCGGGATTTACTTCTCGCCATCCACCCGCCCAATTACATCGTGCTCTGGAATGCAGACACTGGCACCAAACTGTGGAAGAAGAGCTATGCAGACAACATTCTTTCCTTTTCTTTTGACCCTTTTGATCCCTCACATTTAACTTGTGAGTAATGGTTGCTTGTGGAAAGTGAGTTAAGTGAGGTATTTATAATATTGTAATATCATATACATAAGATACACACATTATACATCTGTCACGTTAAAACGACTGAGCAAAGTGAAAAAGCACATCTAGTCCATACATCTGCAGCTCTTAATACATATACTAAATCATAACCCCATATTATTTGCAAGTATTTCAATAGTTAGAAATTTAAATCAGTAATATTTAGAGATTTAAATATACCTTTACTATGTTGAATTTGTGAATAGTGTTAGACTAGCCAGGGACAGACAGTTACTTTGGTATTCCAATTCAGACTTAATTGAATTTGTTTTTCTAGGAACACTTAAAAAACTTGAATCAAGGGTTTCATTTAGTCTGTAACCAATTTAAGTTCTTGCTTTTTAAATAATTGTCCTACTTCATGCTATTGGTCTGAGTGCTTGTAAGGAACAGAGTAAGCACCAGGGAATTTTTTCTTATGGAGACAGTTTTTGCCGATGTACTTTTGATGTTTTACTGAGCTCATGCTCTTAAAGTGAGATTTGTTTTAGATATATTTGTGGCTAAATTATTTAGAAAATATTCTTTATTCTGTCATCCAACAGATATTTCTTGAGCTGTTACTATTATTCTGGGAACCAAAGCAAGGGTTCCTGCCTTCACAGAGTCTCCATCCTTGTGAGAGGGAGTCAGATCATAAACCATGAACATAATAAATCATTAAATTCTAGTATATTAAGAGGTGATAGGTGGTATAAAGGAAGTAAAAGAGGATAAAGGAGTTGGAGAAGAATGGGGGATGAGGTGGGCAATTTGTATTAGATAGAGTGGTCAAAGTAGGTTTCATTTTGATACTGATCAGAAATGTGAAGGAGGGAAGGGCATTAGGTATGCTGAATAATGTTTTCCCTGGGTTTGAATGACTCAAAATTCTAACTTTTGTCCGTCAAGATTTATCAAGAGTATGTGCCTGTGTGTGTGTGTGTGTGAGTGTGTGTGAGTGTGAGTGTCTATTGAAGGAAGAAAAGAAAGGCAGACAAGTAGAAGTTAAGTGAGAAATGGGGCTATTTAAAAAACTACAATACAGTGTGTTTAGGCTTTTGCATATGTAACTGTTTATTTATGAACATGTGCATACATATACTCAGTCACCAGTTGGCTCATATAAATGCAGTGCTGTGGGAACACAGGAGGGCTACCTCAGCCAGCAGAGTCAGAGAGGGAAGGCGTCGCAAAAGAAGGGGGGAAGCCAAGGGGACCTTGAAGGATGAGTTATGGAACCTGAAAAGGAGACAAGGCTTTAGGCTAACTTGATGGCGTCAACTCTTTCCATCCCTATAATTTGGTTGGTGAAAGCACTGTGTATGTCAGAGTGTCAGCTGGCCTAATGTTATACTCATGCCCAGTGTGCTAGGGTTGTCTTGTCTCTTGACTGCTTCCTTTTTCCCTGTGCTTGAAGCAGCCTTGCTAATTGCCAGGATCCAGGATAGATAAGGTTTTTCTGCTCAGATATCCCAATATTTGTCAGCTCCAGTGTTAAGGGAGATTATTTTTTCAGTCTTAAAAAGGCCTAATTTGTATTGCTAAATGTTGTTCCCTCCTTGAATATTTTTGTTTCATGTATACTTAGTAAGCCACTTGTGGGGAGACATTAATCCTTCAATCATATTTCCCAACAGCCACTGGGTACCCTACTTCTTTTTTTCTAAATGTAAAGGAAAAAGAACACTCTTTACTCATGTTAAGTTTCAGTCTGATGCTTGAGAACAAAAAGGAAATATGTTTAGACTGAATATAGCTCATCATAATCATTAAAAATTTGTTATCAGGCCGGGCGTGGTGGCTCACGCCTGTAAACCTAGCACTCTGGGAGGCTGAGGCGGAAGGATCGCTCAAGGTCAGGATTCAAAACCAGCCTGAGCGAGACCCGTCTCTACTAAAAATAGAAAGAAATTAATTGGACAACTAAAAATATATAGAAAAAATTAGCCGGGCCTGGTGGCACATGCCTGTAGACCCAGCTACTCGGGAGGGTGAGGCAGAAGGATTGCCTGAGCCCAGGAGTTTGAGGTTGCTGTGAGCTAGGTTGATGCCACGGCACTCTAGCCCGGGCAATAAAGTGAGACTCTGTCTCAAAAAAAAAAAAAAAAAAAAATTGTTATCATCAAATCAAATATTTGAACTTAGCTAATTGTGACATGCAGAGCCCCTTAAATGTGGGATTTTTTTCTTCCTGTGTAAATCTTATATTCTGAAAAGTGTTTGGATTTTGAAGTTATGGGATATAATGAGGAAGGGACTTTTAATGAAAGTCTGTGCACTGAATTTATCTGGAAGAACAAACATTTGTTCTTCCTGCCAATAACCTTCTGGTATCTTTTTAATATAAAACATAATTTGGAATGCTGAGCTTGGAGGCCTCTAAAGAATTGTAATGGACCACCTGTTTCTCTTCAACTTGGAGAACATTCCCATTATATTATGAGTGCATAATATTGCCAGTTCTGTGTTACTAAAATTATCGTTATTTTGCTCTGAAAATTGTATCAGAATAAAACTGTGCTAAACTTGATTGAACTTTAATCAGAGTTTTGCTTTTCTCAATATAGTACTCACCAGCGAGGGTATTGTTTTCATCTCAGACTTCTCTCCATCCAAGCCTCCCTCGGGCCCTGGGAAAAAAGTTTACATATCCAGCCCACACTCTAGCCCAGCTCATAACAAGCTGGCTGCAACCACAGGTGCCAAGAAGGCTCTTAATAAAGTAAAAATTTTAATCACTCAAGAGAAACCTAGGTAAGTCACTTTCATTTACTTATCAGATACGAAAACATCTTTTTTGAAGATATACTAAGATTGATTTTCTTCGTCATGTCACCTTTTCTCATTTCTAATTTTGAGTTTATTAGAGGAGAAAATATTCATTTTGTCTTCTTCCTAAGAGAAAATTTAGCATTTAACATGGTTGCTTTGTTTCCACTAGCAGTGCTAAAGTCCCCTACTGATTTTTACAGATTAAAATTTTTGACTTCTGAAAATAGATGATTCTAAAGTTGTGGTTATTGAATACATTAAAAATTTGGACAAGAAAGCTAGATTTTCATTTTAAATGTAATTTCATGACTTAGGTGCTGTGCAGTCTCATTAGCCAGTAGAATATGGTGTCTTCCTTATGCAGGTGAAGATGTTTCCCATCCTGGATAAAACCCAAGGCTCTAGGGGAAGCTGTCGCTATGTGACTTTGAGAAAAATCCCTAATCCATTCTCCCAATCTCTAAAATAGGGTTTTAAAGTATTTCATGGGGTTGTTGTAAAGATTAATCGATATAATAATGTAAGTAAAGTACTTAATGTAGCGGTTAATACTTAGCATTCACATAGAAAATACTAGCTGTTACTGTGTATTTAGGAAATTGCAACTGAACAAAATTTTATTTTAAGTAACTAACTTTATGCATTAGAAAGAGATATCTTTTTTCCTAGAGCTATGATCTATATATTACTGCTTGGCAGATTCTTTGGCATTCGTTTTAAGAGAGCCTTTATTTTTAATGTGCTAAGATTATTCTGTCTAGACGTTGTGGGTAATTACCTGAAAACTATATGGTAAAAGTATAAATTGCTCTACAACTACATTACAAATTTGTGTGTTAATATCATTTTTATATATTAAACCATAGACTGGTTAAGTTCACTAGTTAATTTATCCCCTATCCTGTGCCAAAATAATTTAAGATTTTTCCTTAAATATCTTAAGATAACTTTCTATTTTTCATGGATTCCTTGTTGTAAACAGATAACTGTTTGGCAGTCTGAATAGTTTTATAATCTATGATTTATATCTCTTAAGTTTTCTCTCATATGAATTACATGTAAATTGTGAGTCTTAGGAAAATACATTATTTATTCCTTCAAGTAGAACTTCCTTGGGTGCTTTCACATCCATTAATTCATGTAATTTTAGCATAATTTTGGGCTGTAGTGCTAGTCCGATTTTGCAGATGAGGAAAACTGAGTCCTACATCATTTTAAATAAAGTTACTCAAACTCACCCAGCTAGCAAATGGCAGAGTCAGGATTTTAATGCAATAAAAATCCCTCTCTCTTTCTAGTCCTATAAACTAACTTTATGTTAAACTTCAAAGCCTTTCAATAAAATCATATGTAAAAAGAAAATATTAATAGTATATAATTTTATGTCTATTCCTGTTGAAATATATTAATATTTAATATATTAATATTTAATATAAAAAGTTGATTAAATATATGCAACAATCATAAATTACTAAAATGATTTTTGAGACTCTGTAACAGTCTTTTACAATCCTCATAGTTTCTTCTCTTTTACTTACACAGAAGAAAATGCTATGATATAAGTAAATAAAATACCATACTTTGTTTCGAAAAGGATTTGAGACAGCTTAAAAGTGAATGAAGGTGAGAAGGGGAAGTGGCTTGTCTGAGGCCATACAGATAGTCCGGTCTGGTCCAGTGGCCCTACTCACCCTAAATGTTGATGTTTTAATCCTGAGTCTCGATTATAGCAGTCTATCTAATACTTCTAATTGCAAAGTAAAAATAAAACTATCTCATGAATGCCAGTCACTTATATCATAGACATAATAGTCCACTACTTGAAATATTTGAAAAATTTAGAAATACTGACATTTCTACTCAACCTATACAATATTGTCATAATTTGGATTTTGGCACACAATAGAGGTCTACATTTTAGATGCTGATCCATGTTGGTCATTTCAGGAAAGTTGTAAATTCCCATTGACAATTTTTGTATGGAAAGTATAAAATTAAATCATTTTCTTGCTCTTTCTGATATGAATCAAGTCTTTGACTCATTTCTTGATTCCTAAAGTAAATGTTTACTTTTTTCAGTGCTGAATTCATAACTCTTAATGATTGCCTTCAATTGGCATATCTGCCTTCAAAAAGGAACCACATGTTGTTACTCTATCCTCGAGAGATTTTAATCCTTGACCTTGAGGTGAATCAAACAGTGGGTGTGATTGCAATAGAACGAACAGGAGTTCCATTTCTGCAGGTATCTACAGTTTATAAACTACGTTTCTAGAGGTTATGAATGTTATATTGGAAAAGAGTAGTCTTGTAAAAGTCCTTAGTTCCATTGTCTCATTTATGTTTATTGGAAGATTAACAACGTTATTTTGTATTCCTTATTTTTCTGAACTTTTGATTAGTTTGATTTATCCTAGAAATTGTGACTGATCCTGAGGTATTTACGGAACTATTTAAGTTACATGGATAAAGATAAATTTTTTAGGATTATAAATGGATTTTTTAAATGTTCATTTAGTTCTAAAGCTTGGTATTATTTGTGTATTTTTATTGTTTGTTCATTTGGCCCATATTCTCTATGTATGAGTTTGAGTTTCATGGTATATGCTTTCTTGACCTATTGTGTTTTTAAAAATAAATGTATCATCTATTTAAAGGTAATACCCTGCTTTCAACGTGATGGTTTATTTTGTCTACATGAAAATGGTTGTATAACCTTACGTGTTCGAAGATCTTACAATAGCATTTTCACCACTTCAAATGAGGAACCAGGTGAGTTTCTATCTCACAATAATGTTAGTTATATTTTTCTTCAAAATTATTTTATAAAGCTTCATGTGGCAAATACCAGCCAAGGCATAGAGTTAATGATAATCCTTGCCTTGAATAAATGTTAGCTTATAGTTACAATATGAGGCATAAAAAAATACAAGCCTAAGATTAATCTCTTTGTTATAATTGTGCACCTTCTGTATACAACAGAGAGTAATATTTTGTAATTCTTTCTGATTGTATCTGTGAGCCAGGCAGATGTTATCTTCTGTGAATTTTTCTTCAGTACAAGTCCAAGCTTGTATGACTTTATTATTACACCTCCCTGACTTCTCCTTAGTTTTGGGAACTTCCTTGGTAAGGTGATACTGGTTAATAAGTCTCCAAGGCACTCAATTGTCAGGTCAGGCTTGTCTTAGAGAACAGAAATAATGTTTTTGTGAAATGATGTACCATGTAAAGGTGAAAGTGATTTTCACATCTTTTGTAAAGTATAGTTACTTTCAGGCTTATTATAGACTACTGCAGATAATCCATTATTTAATCATATATCACTATTCATCCTTTTTCAAAGTATTTTATTTCAAATGTATCAAAAAAGGTATCTCAATCATAGTTGTTATTTTGGAGATTAAGCTTGGAGTGTACAGTCGTAAAGTAAATTATGTTCTGAGAAAATTTAGTAATAATTATAAAAAGTGAACCCATTGTTGACAAACTTGGCGTTAGTGAAGGAGTGATATCCTTTTTAGATGAGGTTTTATTTAAATTGAAACAAATAGTAGTGATATTGATATGGAGGCTTTCTCATATTTAAAAGAAAATAATTTTATATTAAGATCTAGATCCTGTTCAGGAACTTACCTATGATTTGCGAAGCCAGTGTGATGCAATCAGGGTGACGAAAACTGTCCGTCCCTTCAGTATGGTGTGCTGTCCTGTCAACGAGAATTCCGCTGCCCTCATAGTGAGTGATGGCAGAGTCATGATATGGGAACTCAAGTCTGCTCTTTGTAATCGAACTTCACGGAACAGGTGCATAAATTGACAAGATTGTGTTTTTGTTTTGTTTCCTTTTTTTAAAAATTAGCAAAATCATACATTTTTCTATAAAAATGTTTTTAAGTTGATAATTAAGGCTGTAGATTATTAGAGAATTATGTAAACCTGCTAGAGTTATTTCATCGATGTGTAAGATTAATATTAATAAATACTATAAAAATAGATAGAATGCCATGATCTGGAATTAATAGTTTGAGTTCCTAATATGTAATGCAGGTTTTAAATTTGTGAAAACATCTAATTATTGTGTCTTTGCAGTAGTTCTGGTGTGTCACCTTTATATTCACCAGTGTCTTTCTGTGGAATTCCTGTAGGAGTGCTACAGAATAAACTCCCAGACCTTTCCTTAGATAACATGATTGGTAAGCTTGTTTTTTCCCTCTAACTTTCATGTTAGGCATTTTTTTGTTTTGAAGGGCAAAATTAATAGAATCACTGACTTGCAATTATTATAAAGTCAAAGTTAATACTTGAGAAAACTGAAATGTTTTAAATAAATCAGAGGCGTATAAAATATTTAAGCATAAAAGTGCCTGAAGCAGCATAGATTGGCGTTATAGTTGTTGAAATTAGAAAATGTTCACTCATGAGAGACTCTGGTCTAAACGAAAGAACACATGCGCCATCTGGGTCTGGGATCTGTGGCCCTTGCTGAGCTATACCACCCCTCCCAGAGCCTGCATGTTCGCTAGTCGCTCGGCTTGGAATTAAGCACACGCTTCCTCGCTCTCCTTTTCTGCTACTCCTAATGCACGATTCAACTCAAGTGTTTCTCTCTGTAATTTCCTAAATCCGATTTAAATTTTCTTCTTTTGTGCCCCCCCAATAGTTATCAGCTATATTTTATTTATAGTTATTTTTGCTTCTGTTTCATTCACTAAGTTATAAGCTCCACGAGGGTGGCGCAGTGTTAGATTCAATTTTGTATCCCTCAGCACAGGGCTTTGTGCAGTCTAGGTTTTCCGTAAATATTCATTAAAGGAATTAAGTGAGCAATATTAGAAAAAAATTATTTTAACTTTTTGACATGAATTTTCTTATTTTCATGTTGGGGATTCTTTTAACAAATATTTACTTGTAGATAAAATATTCAAAGTTATTTAATTATTATGGGGTTAGTACATACATATTAAAGGAAGAATGAGGATTTGTGATTGAAAATTTTATGCAATTTGAAATTGTTAGACTTTGTAACTATGCCAAGCAATTTTGACATCTAGTTCTTTTTAAATTGGGGCTGTGATTTATAAAGGATTTTCTGTATCATATTTTATTCTTCCATAATGTAATTGAAAATGTATGTTATTTAGGTTTTTTTGTTGAAATGCTAGGTAGGTGATAACACTATTAATAGAAAGAGCATTACCTTATTAATCATGTTAATCAGATCATGTTTATTGAGTGCTTAATACTATGTTAAGTGTTGTGCTAAATACGTACTCCCTCGCCACCACCCTGCAAGGCAGATAATATTAGGGAGCTGAGGCCCACACAGATTAAAGAACGTGGCCCAAACTACTCAGCCACACAGTGGAAGAGCCAGACTGTGACCTCAGTAATCCTGGCTCCGGAGACTACTCCTTAGCAATGGCCTCCAGTCCTGGTGGCTCCACTGTTACCTTGGGCAAGACCCTGACCCCTCTCTAGGCTTCTGTTTTGTCATGATTCTTACCAGTCGTAAAATCCTTTTGCTGAATGACTCTTTTATATTTAAAATTCTTTCTATTCACTAGACATAAATCTGTATGAAAAAGTTTAGACACATGACTTGTTTTGCAAAATTCATTTCATAAGTAATATAATTTTTTGAGTTAATTGACCTTGTCTGTTCTTAAAATGAAATATTAAAGTGAAAAGAATTGTAAAAACACATGAACAGAACTACTCAGTAATATGAAGCCCATAGGAGATTGAAATTTAATGCTATTTAGGTATCTAAGTGGTATAAATTACAGTTTTTCAGAGAAAAAAGGGTACAGATTGTATAGCAGTTCTTGAAATGTGGTTGATTTTGAAGAGTTAAATAAATAAAGCTTTGTACTTGAAAACATTTTAATTAAAACTTTTAATTAAACTTTTAATTTGAAATTCACTGTGTACTTAGTGATAATTGAAAGCAATTCAGTTAAATACAGAGGCTGATTTATATTCATTGGATAAAAGCTGATGTTTATTAAGGCCTAATATGCCATACCCTGTCATTATGGAAAATACTTGAAGAAAAATGTGGCTCTTCCCAGGAGTCAACTCCAAGCTAAGAGGGTTGGTATATGTGGTGCCTACCTGTTGAACTTGTGATTCCTTTACATTCCATCTTTTGTTACCAAAGTTAGACAGAGAGACTGGTATCAACTGTATGGCTAACCTAAGGGATCATTTTAATTGGGTTAAATTGATGACCATTTTTCCTATATATTTTGTGGATTTTTAAATAACATTATTATTAAAACTTTACAGCCTTAAAAGGTTATATTCATAGTCCCATCACACACAGTCTTAGTAATTATTTACATTTTTCCTTTCACGGTATTTCCATGTTTTTACGTATGTGGATATAGATGTAGATACAAACATATATATGTATACACACATATACACACACGCACACACTCACGTATTCTTCATTATGTGTTTTGGGAATTTAATCCCAATATTCAATAGTAGTTTATAGGAAGGAAATTTATATACCCTTTTTAATGAACAGTCTTGATTTTGTTGTACTCTTTGTGTTCACATTTTGTTAGAATGGTTTTTTATTGGAATCATCTTTTTATTTGAACCTGGAACCTAAGTACAAATGGTATATCTGAAAATAATGCCATTTAAGACTTAACTGTGAACATTGACAGTTGATATATTATCCAGATTATTTATTATTTTGTATTTATTACTTTATATATATACTTAAAAAGCTTAAATTTTCTATTTATATTGACAGCTTAAGATTTCTTACTAGAAATCACAAGTGAGGTCTTTGAACCTTCTCTTTGTGATTACCAATTTTATATGCACTTTACAAAGTGCATCACATTGAAAAATAACCCTTCAGAAAGCAGTAAGATGGGAATGTGGTACAGCATCCCACACCACAGAAACTGTTCTCTAACCTAAGTTCTCTTAATTTGTTCTGGAGCCTCTGTTTAGTGCCTTAATACCAGAAACTTTGTCTAAAACAGTGTTTCTTAGAAGACATAGGTCCCTGAATTCTGGATAGCAACACTCTGGAATTGTCTGTCCTTTGAGTTGTAAGCTGGTGTGATTTAAGTTCCATAGCCAAGCACAGCCATTGTGGCCATAATAGCTACAGCCCCAGAGTGCTACATTCATTACACCTTTGCTTCTAAACCCGAGGAACATTTTCACTGAAAAGTTCTTTAGATATTTAAGGTGAGCATATGTTATAATTAATATGTTTTGTTATTTTTATTACAAATCAGGACAGAGTGCAATTGCTGGGGAAGAACATCCCAAAGGCTCCATTCTGCAGGAAGTGCACCTCAAATTCCTGCTAACAGGGCTGCTTTCAGGACTGCCCTCACCACAGTTTGCTATCCGCATGTGCCCACCACTGACCACAAAAAACATCAAGATGTATCAGCCACTGCTTGCTGTTGGTGAGTATTTGACCTATCTTTTTTTAAACTCACTTTATAAAAGGTTTAGGTTTCCTAGTTTCTAGAAAATCCTTTGTTCTCTTTGAGGATGCTTTAAAAGGAGGTAGAGGCTAAATAAAATCATGTACAAACTCATCTTGAAACATTTTTCTTATTTTTTCTGTCCTTTTATTCCAACTGTCTTATTTTTAATGCCAGTGATAACTCATCCACCTGAGATTGGACAGTTGAGTCGCTAACACTATAATATATTTCTGAAATACCAGGAGCCTAGTCCCTGTGTGATGCTAAATCACAGACTTCTTGTGTTTTCTTGGACCGCCCCAGTCTTTCCGTGCATGTCATTTTGCATTCAGTCTTTGTTAATTAAAAATATAGACAGAGTTAACAGTTTAATAATAACAGGGTTCTTCATTTGCAAAGAATTGTATGTTAAATATTGTTTAAAGTAGTTATGGTACATATAAACTAGGATTTGCTTTTTTGTTTAAAATTGCATATTTTTATGTTATAGATAGAAAATTTGTTTAGGTTTCAAGTTGCTGTCAATTTCATAGTAAGGTGATGAACCTAATATTTTTTTACAGTGTACAGAAAAAAACCAGACTTTAGTTTGCTCTTAAATATATGAAGTTAAAATACATTTCTTCAAATTCTTTGAAAAACAGTATTTGTTTGAAACTGTCATTTCTTCGTAAGTTGCTATTAGTTGGCTTCTGTCTTTCTCCCCAAATCTGTAAACATGTGATTTGTTATTCTTTTTCTTCTTTCTTAAATGAAAACCTAACCACATTTATTTTGTGGGCAACATACCTCAGCTTAATGGCTGACTTGTCAGTACTAAAGATTCATTTGGGTATTACTGTTTGGCAGTATGCTTTTCCTGTTCTCTTCCTGTGGCTATCTTCTGAAAGTATTTGAATTTTAAGATTCAATAGTCTGTGTATTTGTGTCTAGATTTATATAAATGCAGATAAGTGTTTCATTTTTGTTTTAGAAACTATTGATTCATATTTAACATCTAATAGAGATTTCAACTTGGACCCATCAGTGTACTTGTATGTGTACATGTATGTACAATGTCAGTATACCTAATTTTCTGTTAGGATTTTGTCAATTTCTTGGGAAAAATTACTCCTTGGGAGAGCTATAAAATAAGAGCTATGGCAAGGTCTGAGATTTATTGTGGAATAAGTTGTATTGTACTAGCATATAGTGAATATCATCATTTACTGACTTTCGTATAATAGCAAAGTAAAAGTAAAAAATATAAAATAAGTACCTAAAGTTCTGCAGTGTAACTAGGGAAGGTAAGTAGAGTTCAACTATGGAATTACTTCTTGTGATGCCCCTAGAGTGTTAGTTTTATAGGTTCACCATCATGAAAACTTCAGATTGTAGAAATCATTTGATTATTATGAAGATCTTTTAATTGAAAAACTTTAGTAATACTTTTACAGTACCAGAAGGTATTATTATGGAATAGATGATAAGTATAAGCAACTATACAATATGTTTTTCTAAAATGGTTTTGCAAAAGATTTCTGGAGCTTAATTTGGCAAATAAGATAAAATTGGAATTTGCCTAGAATTTTTACTTCGATTCTGTTGCTTTATATGAATTCATTAATCATTTTAAATCATGTGCAGTAAGAAAGTGATTGTCCAAATAATTTGTTCACTTTTCTTGTTTAATTGATAAATACATTTTAGAGACAGAAGCTTTACTTTCTCAAGTATGTTCCTGTCCCTTCTATTTAAACTTTAGATATACTACTTGAGACCGTTAAAAGCTTTAGGAATAGTAATAACTTTAAACTATTAATTATAGTGATAACAGAAATACTAATAGCTAACCAAGTGCATACTTTGTGTCAAGTACTGTGCTAAGTGTTTTATATATATTTTCTCATTTAATTTCTAACAAATAGATTTTCTACTGTTCCTATTTCAAAGAGGTAAAAACAGATTTAGTATGGGCAAATAATTCACCCAAAAGTATCCGGCAGAGCCAGAGCTTGAGCCCAGGCTTCTTTAACGCAGAAACCACAATTAACAATCATACTTTGTGATCTTGTCAGGATTTATTTAATATGAGACAAAACAAAAACAAAAACTTTGTAAAGAAGAATAAAAAAACCTGGTTGAGTAGGCCGGGCGCGGTGGCTCACGCCTGTAATCCTAACACTTTGGGAGGCCGAGGCGGGTGGATTGCTCAAGGTCAGGAGTTCAAAACCAGCCTGAGCAAGAGCGAGATCCCGTCTCTACTAAAAACACAAAGAAGTTAATCGGGCAATTAAAAATATATAGAAAAAATTAGCTGGGCATGGTGGTGTGTGCATGTAGTCCTAGTTACTCGGGAGGCTGAGGCAGGAGGATTGCTTGAGCCCGGGAGTTTGAGATTGCTGTGAGCTGGGCTGACGCCATGGCACTCTAGCCAGGGCAACACAGTGAGACTCTGTCTCAAAAAAAAAAAAAAAAAAACCTCATTGATGAGCTCTGCTAGATTGCGTTTTTGAGGACCAGCTATAAGAAACCTTCTGAATCTCAAAAAGTGTTATATAAACTGTGACATGTAGAAAAGCTTAGGAAAGCTGCAAATTGTATGTGTATTGATACAGATTTTAAAAATCTTTCTGTGAAAATCTATCCCTGGAGTTAGGCAAGATTTTAGAGCACATCAAATTAGGCCCATTTTTGATGAGAGAATGGAAAAAGAAATTCATTTTTTTTTCTTTTTGGTACATAGCTTGAGTCCCTTTGGTAAAAGATTAAGTGTTATAAAATGATTAAAATTTTGAGAAAGATTTGTGTTGAAAAGATCTGGAATTCCCACTAAATTAATAGTCCTCTGTTATATCATTTTGATAGGTACAGGAAATGGTTCTGTCCTGGTGTACCACCTCACCAGTGGCCTGCTACACAAGGAGCTAAGCATCCATTCATGTGAAGTCAAGTGAGTATGTCATTGTGATGCTGGGACCACAAACATGCATAATATCAGGAAAAAGTTCTCACAGACTCTTCTACATTGAGTACTCTGCAGTGGTATTTGCAGTGGTGATTATTTGACTGAAAAATTTGAAAATTATTCATATCCAACCAATGGCTATGTTAATTAAGGATGAGTACTAATTGTATGCTTTGTAAAGAACATAAGCAGTGGAGAATTTTTTCTCTTTTACTGCTATATCTTATTTATTTCTCCTAAGGTTCAGGCTAGTTTCTCACTGGAAATCCCTATGTTGCTTTGTTCAGGTTTATTTCATTTATTTTTTATTTCTGTGAAGATCCATCAGTAAGACTGCTCATGATACATTTGAATAAAGTCATTGTAATTGTTAATTCAGAAAAAGTACCAAAACTGTATAGCACGAACTCTTTGATTTTTGAGATATGATCTGTTTATGAGTGCTGTGCAAACAGAGATGTCTACGGAAAGGCTACATTGATAGAGGAGTACCTCTTGCTTTTTGTTATGAAGTGCATACCTGTCAACTCCATAGCATTATTTTGCTAAATGCAAAGCTATTTTTTTATTTTATTTTTCCCTATCAATGATAGAGTGTCCACATACATATATGATAGAAATTTCCAGTAGTTTTTGATGATCTTTTAATGAAAGTATATTTCTGTTTTCTATATATTATATAATTATAGGTCTCATGTACACATTAAAATTCTTCAGTGAACCCTGAGTGAACACATTATTCTGAGTAAATGCATTTTCTGAATGGAGAAGAGTTAACCCTTTAAATATCACAACTTCTGATTGTGATGAAAATCGCTGAAAAGTTTACATTGCCTTATTCTTTCAAGTGCATTTTTTTGTGGTACCCGGATGACTGTTTATTGCTACCTTATGCTGTGCCCCTACAGTATCTCCCCAGGTGCATTTACATGCAATAGGAATGTCTTCAAATGCATTGAGCTTTTGGGGTGCAGCAACACAGGTGTCTGTTGGGACTGTCTCAGGCTGTTGTTCATCTTCTTTTCTCTTCTCTGCTGTTATGATGTCTGCAATTTGCCATTCTGGCACTTCTTCTAGTAGGCTCTGCTGCCATTGCTGATATCTTCTCTCTCCCTTCCTTTCCTGTGTACTTTTCTTCTCTTGACATTTCCTTTCTCCCTTGCCTTTTGTGTGTGGTGTTTCCTCTTATGGCTAACACCAACCAATCTAAACTCTCCATTTAACCAGTACTTGTTCTAAGGCTTGTGTTAAGTATTAATACATTGCATGCGTCATTTTGTTGAATCCCCACTACAGCCATATGGGATAGGCACTGTATGTCCAATTTACAGAGGAAGAAACTGAGAATTACAAAGTAATCTGTGAAAGAGGTCGATGGGATTTAGTCTAGGCCTTCGAAGCTTCATAGCCTTAGGTCTTGACTTACTCTTACAGTGCGTGTCCTAGAGCTCCAGCTAAAAACATTCACATAGATTATCAGAAATTATGTTGGCAATAAAATAAAAATGTTGACCGAGCCAAGATTCATGCAAAGAATTTGACACATGCTTCTGAAAAAAAACAAAAACATTGTCATTTTTTCCCCTTAACAGTGAAACCTTCAATAGCTAATTTATCAATTAGCTGTTAGTTTTAAGTAAAATTGGTTATCCTGGATCAGTCAGATTGTAGATGTCACTAAATACTATAACTTACACATGCTATGATAATATTTATGGTTGAATAACACTGAAATTAATTAGAAAGTATTACTTGAGATACCAAATAACCAAGGGATATGCTACTCAGTCTAGTGTTGTAAATGATCATACAAAGATGTTCCATTTTTTTATATGAATTTTCCCTCTTAATTGCCATGTTGAAAACAATTCATATTTTATATTCAGAGATTCTGCCCAAGGGGATGCTGAAATCCTGCTGTCTTTGTGTCTCAATTAATACAATTTTAGTATTATAGTTAAAGCCATTATAAAAATTTTGCAGATGTGTTATAAAAATTTCAGAACTTATTATCAATAAACCCAATATATTCTAGATTTTATGCACAAATTAACACTTACTTTTAGGAAATTGTTTTTCTACCTTAGACTAAATGTGTTTTTTTAAATCACATAATCTTAAGTGCTTGAATGTTGTGCATACATACAGCCAGGGACTGCGATCCTGCAGTTTCTGCAGATAGTTGCATGTGTATGTTTTTTTAAAACCGGGATGTTTTAACCAGGGATACTTTACTCAAATATCTATTGAGAATCTTCTATATGCTTGTAAAGAGACAAAGCCTTTGATGCTTATAATCCAGTGAAAGACACCTGGAAGTACACAAAATAGAGAGATACATGTAGGTTTTCTTAGATTATTAGTTTGTGTCATTGTCCAGTAGGCTGAGTTTACAATACAGATTGAGTATCCCTTATTCAAAATGCTTGGGACCAGAAGTGTTTCAGATTTTGGTTTTTTTTTTTTGGATTTTGGAATATTTGCATATATATAAGGAGTTATATTGGGGATGGGCCCTGAGTCTAAACCCAAAATTCATCTGTGTCTCATATATACCTTATACATATAGCCTGAAGGTAATTTTATATATAATATTTTCAATAATTTTTTATGTGAAACTCAGTGTGTGTACATTGAACCATCAGAAAACAAAGGTGTCATGATGGTGCTTAAAAAGTTTTGGATTTTAGGGCATTTCAGATTGGATTAGGGATGCTCAACCTATAATATAGCCCAGTACTATTTTGAATGTCAAAAATTACTATTATAGCAGTAGCATATATGGATATCAGAACATTGATTGACTCAGTATTGCTTTGAGTAAATTGAGTGATTTGTGGAAAGTAAAATGATCTCTATTTTGTCTGTCTATAAATTTTCAGCAGGATCTTAGAATTTCAAGGCCATTCAGAAAGTGTGTGCTCCCACTAGCCACTCAGTGTTAAGAAGGAGCCTCACCATAGCAACCCCAGTAGGTGGTCAGCAGGCCCCGCTTGAGAAACTGTAGGAGTCACAGCCCTAAATACCTGCTGATAATTCTAAGGTTATAATTGTTCAGTGGTTAGAAATCCTACCAAAAAAAAAAAAAATCCTAGATCAAGCCAGAAAATGAGCTGCTGTTCTTATTAATTTTTTATAGACCTCAGTGTACAGTTAGGCCTAGGTGATAGTGTTCTAAGCCTGAGGGCAGTGTGGTACTCGGCTGTGTTTGGTAAGAGTTTTTATTTTCTTCTGAAAAATAATCCCCTCCTTATCTAATCCACTTTGAAGTTCAACTTGGTTTTTATTTTTCTCAGTAGGAATCAGATACACAAGCTGCTTCTGTAATCTGTTCATACTGCTAGATTACAAATCAGCGGCTACCCTGTGTTCTGTTACATCCTGTATGCTAGACCATCTTGTAAACAGTGGGGAGAGCACTTCTCTGAAAATACGTGGAACCAAAAACATAAGGAGTGCTAAGTTTTTCGTGGACATCATTTCTTTAATCTAACAAAATTTCCTGAGTACTTATTGTGTACCTGGAGAGAAATGACAGGGTAACTCCTTTCTAAGAGTATAATCTAGCACAGTGTTTCTCAGCCAGCCACTGTTTCCTCAGTCATTCAGGCTTAGATTACAGCCCAATTTGCCCTTTGGGTCTGAGCTTTAATAGTCCTTCAGGGGCTGCCTGGCCCCTGAGACCAGATTATGTCTGATTCTAACATGGTCATGCTGAACTCTTAACTTTCTTTTGTAGTAGATAATACAGAAGGCACTTGTGTAATGTCTCTTTTCTGCTAGACTGTAAGTTCCAGAAGGACAGCAATTATGTCTGTCTCGTCCGTGGTGACATTTCCAGTGCCTAGCACAGTCACTCGCATATACCAGGCACTTACCAGATATAATTTTCGAAATAATGAATGAGAAATGGGAGGAATGGAATTCTTATGGTCCAAAGATAGTGGCATCACTATACTGGAACATGATCAGTTCAGACTGCAAGGCTTGGAGGGTGGGTGGGTCTTAGGGTTTCTGTGGGCAAACAGATCTTATTGAAGCTACCAGACCTATACAGAGAGTAGAATACATCCAAAATGATTCCTCTTATCTTCTGTTCACTCTAAGTAGAAAAAGTAATGAGTACTGTTGCTGTTAGGAAAACAAAAGGAGAAATAAGAGTCCAAGGGACTTTCTAGTGACGAATTATCCAAATTATATAGTATTCACTATGGGTGGTTTGAGTTTAGGAAATGGGGAGGCCTCATGAAGAAAGTAGGGCTTCAGTTAGATCTTGAAGTGAGAGTAATAATGATAATTGCCAATACACATGGTGCTTACTACGTGCCAGGCTTATTCACATACTCAGTGTTACTATTCCTGTGCCACAGATGAGGAAATCGAGGTACAGAGAGAGTGTAGAGCTATTAAGGGCTCGAGCCAGGACTTGAACTCCAGTAGCATTTGAAGAGGAAAATTTTGAGGGAGAGTTCATTCCAGGCATGGACGTTCCCAAAGGTACTCAGTTATAAGTAGCTTAATCTGAGTGTTTCAGTGAAACTTCATGTTTAAAAATTCATAATCCTTGATAACCATAGCAATTCTCTGCTGTTGCAATTTGTTTTTAATTCTCTTTGGATTATGCTTGTCCCTCTGAGAAAAGACAAGTAGGTAGGTATAATGGGATCAGTAAGGAAGGTTATTCTGATTAAAGTAGCAGATAAGGTTCAAATGATTGAGAAGTCAGCTTGGTTAGGTAGGATGAGGCAAATGGCTGGATGGCCTTGATGGCCACACAGAGGAGTTTGGATATTATGCAGGAAGCCATTGTGCCTTCTTGGGTAAATAGGAGATATGTTAAAAACAGTATTTCATGCTAAACCTTGCTAAACCTTGCAATAGCATTCAAATTGGTATAGAAATGGATAAACTAGAGCAGAGGTTGGTAAACATTTTCTGTAAAGAGTCTGATAGTAAATATTTTAGGCTTAGGATTTTAGCCCTTAAAACCTCTGTCACAACTACTCAACACTGCTATTATATGGTGAGAGGTGCCATAGATGATAAATTGTTTTTAAAAATGGCTGTCCCATAAATGCTGATAAGCAGTCGTATGGAACAGAGGTTTAGACTTCTCTCCCCACCATCCTCTATCACCTTGTAACCAGTACACATCCTTCTCGTGACTTCTGGGGGGCTGGCTCATTGTCCCAGAGGCCCCCTTCTCTCTTCCATTCTCTGCAGATTGTGATGGTTTGTACTGTCCAGTTATGTTAGTGGGAAAAAATGTGGCATCACCTCCTGTCCCACATAAACGAGACTCCCAGGGCATTAGGGAGCCGTCTTGTCACGCATCTTTTTCCTTGAGATTTTTCTTTTGTGCTTCTCTCTAATTGATGTACTTTTTGGAACTTTTAACCACTTCCAAATCTAACAGCTCAGTTTCTATTCTTTGTTTCTGAAATTTCTGCTTCCAAACCAAGAATTTTGTAAAAATTTGATAAAATTCTTTAAGCATTCTGCTCAGAATATTTCTTTCTATACCACTTCTTTTTAAGCAGTTGGAATTCTTGGAAACTACTGTCATGTGATTCACTCTCTGGCCAGATTGTAATAGTCATTTTAATGCTGAATTAATTTTAATGCTAATGAATCCTGGTCACTAAACTATCTTGTCATTACATTTGGAAATAAAGTTTTAATTAGAAGTAATTTTATGTGTGTTAGAAATATATGGCAATATAGTCTCAAATAAAAGATCATGTTATGATAAAAGGTTAGCTGAGAGTGGTAGCTCACACATGTAATCCTAGCACTTTGGGAAGCTGAGGTTAGGAGGATCACTTGAGCCCAGGAGTTTAAGATCAGCCTGGACTATAGCGAGACCCCTGTCTCTACAAAAAATAAAAAAAAATTAGCCAGGCATGGTGGTACATGCCTGTAGTCCCAGCTACTTGGGAGGCTGAGGTCGGAGGATCACTTGAGCCCATGATTTGGAGGCTGCAGCAAGCTATGATGATGCCACTGCACTCTAGCCCAGCCAATAGAGCAAGACACTATCTCAAAAAAAAAAAAAAAATACAAAAGATCATATTATTTTTTGATTAACTTGTGTAATAAAATTTAGGCCTTAGGAAAACTTATTTTTTAAATAAACATTCCCAACAAAAAAGGGTCTTAGTTTAGTCTTTGTTTAATTTGTCATTATAGGGGTATCGAATGGACAAGTTTAACCAGCTTTCTTTCTTTTGCTACCTCAACACCAAACAACTTGGGATTAGTGAGAAATGAACTTCAGCTGGTTGATCTTCCAACAGGTTTGTTTTAAATGATTCAAAGTGGTTTGTCATATTGATCAATGATGTTGTTATTTATAAAACATGTCCAAAATACTTTTACCTTTGAGTTTTAGGCCTTGTTTATATATTCTTTTGTTTTATAATATTTGCTCTAGAAAGATCTCATCATTGTTTTTATGGAAATTTTGTTAACACAAATACATGGTGAAATGGAGGGCCATTAACTTAAACAGATTCATAACAATTAAATAAGATACCAGGTCTACTTTTAAGTGCATTGTTATATATAATAAAAAGATCAATTTTAAAATTACTCTTTAATAAATTCTTTGTTTAAAAATTTGACCTTGGGCCAGGCATGGTGGCTGGCGTCTATAATCCTAGCACTTTGGGAGGCTGAAGCAGGAGGACTGGTTGAGCCCAGGAGTTTGAGATCCTGTCTCAAAAACATAGTGAGACTCTACCTCTAAAGAGAGAAAGGGGGGCGGGAGTGGGGAGAGAGAGAGCGAGGAAGGAAAGAAAAGAAAGCCTTTTGCAGGAAACCCTTAGAAAACTCAGAGGTTAAGTATTGTTAAGCTCAAATTTAAAACTTTTGATAATCTCTGATAGACTGAATAGGGAAACTTGATTTGGAAGTTTGAAAACTTTACAGTGGGAAACATTCCGGTAAAGTAACTTGTTCAGAATTGTTAAAAACCTAAACCCAGTGAATTTCAAAAGAACTTGACAATCTAATAAGGTGAGAGTTTAAAATTATTTTACGGTACATGCAGTAATTTCATGAAGACTTTCTGACAAAATTATAAGTTTCTTTAAAATGATATAGCAATGTGAATATATATAGATTTTACCAAGATATGTGTGTACCTGTGTGTGTAAAATGAATCAAGTGAATGGTTGTAAATAAATGAAGTGTATGGTTGTTTTCTTATATTCTCCATATATATTTCCAAGCTCTCAAAGATATAGGTGCTCTTTACTGAACCACAAGGCAGCAGCCCCATCTGTAATCCAGGGTTGTTCTAGTCTCATTGGAAGTGACCTGCCCAGTGACCCTTATCCCCAGATTCCTAATTTGCCAACAAACTGCACTGGCTCTCTAGTTATGTCGTATTCCAGGGATGAAATGCTGTACTCCAGCATCATTCACTAAAAAAATCCTTGTTCATTTTTTTCAGTTAACTCAAGTTCAGAACTGTAAGATATAACTTAAAATCTGTGACAGATTTATTCTTAAGTAATATCTGTAGTAATAATTAATGACTTCCTTAAGTGGGATTGAGTTCATAGATTATACGTTTATAGCCTTGTCTTCTAAGGAGGCCAGCAGACTAACCAAGTCAGGAAAGGACATGGGCTGTTTGAGGTATAATAGTAGTGAGCAGAGTGATATTCTACTTGACGGCATTGAGCGGCAGGGAGACGTTTAGGCATTCAGTTGTCTTTGAATTGAGTATGTTCACTCTTATTTAATGTGAATAAAAATCTAAGAAAAGATATAAGGTAGATTTTCATTTACAGAAAGCCATTTACCTTCTTTTGTTAGTTAACTAATTCTTATACTGTAACTAACTGTACATCATGCATGAATATTGTAGTTATCACTCCTTAATTTCAGTTTATAGGGACGTTTTGGTAGAAATATGTTCAAAATATTTTAATATTTTGCAGATGGGACAAGAAAACCTTAAATACATGTTTCAGGAGTTTTTTTTCCCTACTAGTTAGTATTTGGAAACATGGGAATGTTTATATTTAAACTACTTTAAATAATCAAGTAGTTTTTACAGTGGACAATTGCTTTACCATAGATGCATTAAAATTTTAGAAATTAGTATTTCTAAAATTGAATTATAGATTCAAGAAACTGTATAACAAATGAAAATGTCTTTTTATAAAATAGATATTTGAATATAAGTAATATATTATGGATTGACTTGTAATACTTTTGAGAATATTTTTTGAATTTAGATTATTAGAAACAGCTTAGAAGCAAATGGAGGAATGAACAGGAGGATAGAGGATAGATTGATCAAATTATATTTGTATGGCTTTTTGTTTCTTACATGTTTTATGTGTTGTTTTCATATCTTCTTTAATATTTGCAATTAAAGGTAGAAGTATTGCTTTTCGTGGTGAAAGAGGCAATGATGAGTCACCCATTGAAATGATTAAAGTATCTCATTTGAAGTAAGTGTCAACCTAATAAGATCTATGGTGTTACTGCAATGGAATATCATGGATTTTTTTTTAATCTTTAAGAAAATGGGAATATATTGGAGTGTATTTAGAATTTCTTAGTGATAGCAAATGGTGATATGCAGAAAGTATTTTGGTCACAAAATTAAGTTGCTCCATTCTCTACTTCTAAAATGATAAAGTAACTTTTGTATGAATCGTAATTTGTTTTCTGATGAAATTCTTATGCACTTCCACCTAAGCATGGAGTTAGTGAGTGAAAGAACTTATTTTCTTTACTTATAATTTAGACCTGCTCTATTTCTAGTAATTTTTTGAGTTGTTTTGTTTCAAGGGAGAATAAATGAAAAGTAGGATTATTAAAAATAGAAATTGAATGAAAACCAACCAAAAGAATAAAGAGAAAGAGTAAACTTTCTAAAATAGCTTTCAAATTATTTTGGCTTTTCTAGGATCTTTGAATTTCCATGTAAATTTTAGAATCACCTTGTCAGTTTTACCAAAATATCTTCTAAGGATTTTGATTGGGATTGCATTGAATCCATAGATCAGTGTGGGAAAGAATTAATATCCTAACAAGTTTTGTGATTTATGAACATGGTATATCTTTCCCTTTATTTAGGTCTTCTCTAATTTCTTTCGGCAATATCTTATGGTTTTCAATGTATAAGTCTTACATATCATTTGTTCATTATTTTTGTGTTTTTTTGATCTGTTATAAATGGCATTGTTAAAATTTCAATTTTCACTTATGTACTGTATGTATACTGAAATATGGTTAGTTAATTTTTTGATATTGTCCTTGTACCTTGTGACCATGCTAAACTTAATTATTACTTCTAGTACAGATGCTTTTGTTGATTCCTTAGGATTTTCTATACAGAAAATCTTGTTTGCCAATAAAGACACTTGTATATCTTTGATTCTTCTCTATGATTTTTCTATTTTTTTTCATTGACTGCCATGCTTATCTTTTTCTCGTTCTGCTTTTTTAAAATGCTATTCTTTTTCTAGTTTCTTAAAGTAGAAATCTAGATAATTAGATTAAGGTGGTTCTCTAAAATATAAGCATATAGTGCTATATAAGTACTGCTTTTCCGGTATCCTACAACTTTTGGTATGATGTGTTTTCATTTTAATTCACTTCAAAATATTTTAAGTGTTCCATGAGGTATTCATAGGTATGTTTTTTAACTTCAGACCATTTGGGTGTTTTCCCAGATATCTTTCTGTTAATTTTTCGTTTCTGTTGGGTTCAGAGGACATATTTTATATTATTTCAGTGTTTTGCAATTTAATGTGATTTGTTATGTGGCTCAGAATATGTTCTATCTTAATGAATGTTTCGTGTGCATTTGAAAAAGTTTGTGTATTCTGCTGTTGATCAGATATTATATAAATGTCAGTTCGAGTTGGTTGATAGCATCATTTAAGTTTTCTGTATTACTGATTTTCTACCTGCTTGTTCTGTCACTTACTCAGAGATGAGTGTCAGAATCTCTCACTTTAATTACAGGTTTATTTATTTCTCATTTGAAGAGCTCAAGTTCTTGCTTTGGATATTTTTTATTTTGGGTATCTATTATTAGATACATACATATTTAGGATTGTTAGATCTTTTTGTTGACTTGCTTCTGTATCATTGTGAACTATCCTCCTTGTCTTTGGTACTGTTCTTTATTTAGAAATAAGTCTAATATGTCTGATACTAGTATAGCCACTCCAGCTGTCTTTGGATTAGTGTTTTCATGGTATCAATTTTTCCATCTTTTTACTTATAGCACATCAGTGTCCTTATATTCAAAGTTGGTTTATTTTAGACAGCATATAATTGTGTTCTGTTTTTCCATTTGATCTGGCAATCTCAGCTTTTTAATTATAATGTTTAAATTACTCATATTTGGTATAATTATCAATATGGCTTGTGTTTAAATCTACCATCTTGCTAATTGTTTTATACTTTTTAAAATTTTAAATGAATTAATTTTTTTTAACTTATTAAGTTTAATTTCTAATATACAGAATATCAGTTGCTGTAATTCATATAATCAAAAGTTCTTTGAAGGTCCTCAGTAATTTTTAAGAGTATAAAGGAGACCTGAGACTAAAAAGTTTGAGAATTGCTCAGATAGTTGGGACTCCAGTCTCTTCTATTTCCAGTCAAACTTTAACATGCCTGCTACATTAATACATCTAAAACAGCTGATCACATCACCCCCTACTTCAAAACCCTCAGTGATTTACTATTCTCTATAAAATAAACTCCTACATAGCCCGTGGCATTGAAGGGCTTTTATGATATGATCAAAAATACACATTTTAGTCTTCTTTCTCATGATTGTTCTCACAAACTCTGCATTTCAGGTAGCATGTTCCCCAAACACACAGTCCTTTCCTGTCTTTGTCATTTGTCATATTCGTAACTCTGCCTGGAATGCCACTTCCCTGTTATCAAAATTAATCTCCTCTTTCACAATGAATCGTAATAGCTCTTACCACATTTTGTTTTATATTAGTTATTTATGTACATGCCTTTATATGTTTTTATATTAACTACAATAAACAATGTAATATATTTGTATAATCCATCATGGTTTATAAAATTTTTCCGTGTGTTCTGTCCTTTTTTTTAAAAAAAAAAATCCTTTCAGCATTTTGTGAGGTAGGCATGGCAGGTATTATTAACACCATTTTAAATAGAAGTAGAAAAAAGTTGAAAAAGATTACATATCTTATCTGAAGCCACATAGTCATCAAGTGGCACAGGTGGTCCTGAGTGGAAGGATCTCAGTCCCTTGACACACTGTGTACTCTGTCACATTTCCTCAGTGTCCATCGTTTGTCGATAACGTTTTAGTTCCTCACAGTGGTTACTGAGTAGTCAAGGCTGGATTCGTGTTTGATGAATCACACTCCTTCACGTCATTCAGTACTTTCTGACAGAAAATGAATAAAGAAAATGGCATTTGTTAAATACCTATTACAGTAGGAAGGTAGAAACTTTCCATACTTTGTCATTTAATTTTCACTGTAACCTGCATACCAACCCATTGAGGTAGGTGATGGTATTCTCATGTCATGTATGAGAAAATGAGCCCCAGGAGGGTTGACGTAGTTGTGGCACCAGGATTTGAACCCATGGCAGTCCTACTGAGCCAGACTCCTTGCCTCATTGTGTGAGTCTTCATGTGCTCTCAACGGTCATCTTGGAGCTTTACCTTCTTGTAACTATTGATCGTAGGGGCTAAATGGCTGTGTTTAGAATGTGTCATCTGAGTTGCTCAATTTACTGAACTTTTTATTTGTACTAATTCATGGTGAAATTTTTGCAAAAAGAGGCTTATATAGTAATTTTGTTTATTTTAGGCAGTATTTAGCAGTTGTATTCAAAGATAAACCCCTGGAGTTATGGGATGTTAGAACTTGTACCCTTCTTAGAGAAATGTCCAAAAACTTCCCTACAATAACTGCTTTGGTAAGTTACAGTTTAAGAAGTAAATATTTAGATATATATGATGAATGTTTTTATTTAGCTTGAATTAAAATCATTACTGCCATGTATTTTCTTGTTAGAAATATGTGTTCAGAGAAAATGATCTAAATTAATGAAGATAGCCTTTATTTTCTTCGATGGGCCAACCTCATATTACACTAGTGCAATTATAATTCCAATTTCATTCAGATATTTTGAGAACACGATAAACATGTTCTAATAAGTTTGTGAAAGAAGAAAAGTCATAAATGGCTAAGTCATCCTTGAAAAGGGAGTAAATGTGGGAGGTACAGGTGGGGTTGAGGCCCATCCTACATGATATTAGTACAGACTGAAAACCATGGAAATAAAATCAGTGTTGCACTGGCATAAGAACAGGAATTTGACCAACATAGTAGAGAGCTCAGAAACAGACTCATGAATATTTGGGAACTTAATACACAGTAAAGTAGCACACAGAGGCTGAGGTGGGAGGATTGCCTGGGACCAGGAGTTCAAGGCCAGCCTGGGCAACATAGCAAGACCCCATCCCTAAGCAAAAAATAGAAAGAAGAAAAAAAAAAAGAAAAGTAGCACACAAATTAAAGGGGAAGGACAGGCTATTTAGTAGACAGCATTGTGAAAACTGTCCCACTTTATGGAGAAAAATACTGGATCCCTACCTAATACCATATGAAAAATGGAACTCTACAATATTAAAGACCTGAATGTAAAAAAGTAAAGCTATAAAATTTAGTATAACAAAATAAGAATATTTTTGTGACCTTGGGGCAGGAGAGAACATCACAAGCTCAAACTAAAAGGCAAAAATATTTTAGTATATTTGATTAATCAAGAGTAATGCTTTCTATTTGATGAAGGATGCTATTGTAAAAGTTAAATACAGAAGACAATTTGGGGAAAGGAATTTTCCAATGTCTAAAATTAACAAGGAACTTTTACAAATCCACAATGAAAAAACCAGAAGCCCAATGGGAAAATGGACAAGGAACAGTTTATGTATAGGAACAGTTAATGAATGGCAGAGAAATCTCAAAGACCAACAAGCATATAAAGAAATGTTCAAACTCATCAGTTTTCAGAGATGTTCAAAGTGAAATAACCATGATATGGATATACCTTTTCTACTAACAAAAATTGGAAAGCCACACAGTGTCAAGTATGGGTAGAATATAGAGAACGGGAACGTTTGTGTGCCGTTGTTAGGAATGTTGACCAATGCAGCCGTTCTGTAGACTGACACACAGGCAGTACTCAGACAAACTTAGGTATCTTCTTGTTTGGTGAGCTCCTAGTCATGAGGAACTTTTGCAAAGATACTGACTGTAGTGTTATTTGATAGCATGGGAGTTTGGAGGCAGTCTGCGTGTTTTTTGCTGAGAGAACAGACATTAAAAATTGGTCCATTCTTCCGTGGCACCATATACAGCATGCAGAAACAATAGGGAAAGGACTTAAATACGTTGCAAACAGTGAAAAAGGTAAGAAACAGGATGAGATATATAACACAGTACTATTTATGTAATTAGAAATACGTGCATGTGAAATAATGATGTGTTAAGAACTTACACATATGAGAGGATACCAGATTAAAGGCATTGAACAGGTGAAATAGAAAAGAATAAATAAATAAAGCAAGGGGTTTTGGGTTGCCGACGGAGGATAAAGGCGCCCTGGTTGGAGAAGCATGATTGTCTCACTCTGCGTGTAAGGGCTAGGGAAGGAGGTGGGGAATAGGAGAGACTATAACTGAATTCATTGCTTTCATTTTGTAAAAAGGAAAGCATCAAAATGTCAGACCTTTTGTAACTTTTCCAGTAAACTTTTTTACCCTAAGCTCTAATTAAAATGCATTCACTCAGCCTTTCTATAAATAGGTAAAATCTAAAGAACAATTATAGATTCGTGTACAGTAATAATGAGTGATGCTGGGCAATGGTGAGTATGTCCAGCTGTTGGAAGGATTCTTGGACAGAAGGAAACTTGGCACTTCTAGGTTTGTCTGTCTTTGCTTCACAGGAGTGGTCACCATCTCATAACTTGAAGAGCCTGAGGAAGAAACAACTTGCTACTCGGGAGGCTATGGCCCGCCAGACTGTAGTCTCGGACACGGAGCTAAGTATTGTTGAGTCGTCTGTGATCAGGTACCGTATGGTATTTCCTGCCACTGTGATTTGTACTATGAGTATCACATCTGAGAACCTGACAAATGTCATCTAAAGATATCTGCAGTACAAAGTTTGACTCTGCTTTATACCCAGATTACTGAAAAGTTTAGTTTGTTATTGTACTGCATTGCTTAGTGTGTGTAGTCAATGATGTAGGCAGTGTCATCCACCCGTATCATCCACCCATTAGCATCTATTAGGGAATATGATTTTTCTCAGTGTCCTGGCCCATAAACTTCAGCTTCTGAAATTCAAATGAACGTAGCGTAGGCATACAAACAGATCATATTATCATTTATGCACACCAAGGAAAATGTACTGGGAATTCTAAACTTGTGTGCTATCCCCATACATACCCGTTTTACAAACGAGAAGCTTCGGAGGCAGTGATAGGCAAGGCCTCTCTTCTGTTGAGGAGAGTTCTACAGCAAAAGCAGCTAAGAGGTTTCTTTTCCTTAAGTTTAGATCATCGTTTTCCTCTGTGTAGGGTAAACTTTCTCTCATGATATGACTATTTGGGAGTGGTTTGTGTTTTCCCATTATTAACTGGGCAAAGATTAGTTTTAGACTTTTTGTAATGGTTTTGGACCTCCTGTTAATTCATCTGTACTTTAGGAGAGTTAATTAATTATGGGTGTCACTTGAGAGGAAAGTAATATCTTTATCTTATTTTTGTCTATCCCAAAGCTTGTTGCAGGAGGCAGAAAGTAAATCCGAACTCAGCCAGAACATCTCTGCCCGGGAACATTTTGTATTTACTGATAATGATGGCCAAGTTTATCATCTCACTGTCGAAGGAAACTCAGTGAAGGACAGCGCTCGGATTCCACCAGATGTGAGTCTAACCCTTGATCAATCTTCATCAAGGGTTCTTATTAAAGATGGTGTTAGTTTCATGCCCAGTGAAGGCAGAGTTGAGTTGGAGAGCTTCTTCAGAAAAGCTTAATGTAAATAAACTTTACTATTTAAGGAGACATTATCATTGATTAAACTTGTTCCTTTCTGCTAGTAAGTAGCATTATAACTATTTTGATTAAATATTTACTGTCTGCTGCTCATTTTTATTCCCCTAATAATCCATGAAGAATTGCTTCCATTTTACCTGTAATGAAACTGAGGGAGAATAAGTAGCTTTCCCAAGGGTACCCAGCTTAACTGTGTGGCAGAGCAGTGTTTTAATCTCGGGTCTGTCTGACTTCAGTATCTGTCCTCTTTCCATTTCAGGCATTACCCTGAAGGATTTGACTTACACTCTAGTATTATTTTTGGATAATATAATCAGGTTGTAAGTGTAATGGTATTATTAATATTACTAACTCATATAAATCCTTTTTATGGCATTGTGGAAGTCTGTGACTAAAGTTTTGTAGTTAGTAATTTGTGTCAGCATGCATTTCACAAGTTTTTAATAGATGGATTAAGAAAAAAAATTAAACTAATACCGACTACTATAATGGTTATATGGAGGCATGAAGGGATTTTTAAAAATATGTATATTTATTTAAAATTGCCATCTAAAAATGGAATGCCAATCCCATGTTTTATAGGTGGCTTGGGGTCTTATGAAGTTGCAGTCAAGATGTTGGCTGCTGCTGAAGTCATTTCAAGTTCAATGGGGCAGGACAGTCTGCTTCGAAGACGGCTCACTCACATGCTCATTGCAAATTAATGCTGGCATTGGTGAGGTGTCTTAGTTCTTCCTCATGTAGACCTCTCCATGAGGCTGCTTGAGTGTCCTCGTGACGTGACAGCTGGCTCCTCCCAGAGCGAGTGATCCAAGGGAAAGCAAGAAGTGCTTGCTGCAGTGTCTTTTGTGACCTAGTTTCAGAAGTCGGTTTAAAGACAGTCTCAATTAAGCATTCTGTTAGCATGGCCAGGAAAATAGAAATAAGATCTTGGAGTGTTGCTTCATGTTATATAGAATTTCATTTATTTAGTATGTTTTTTATTATTGAATTTATTATAATATTGATCGTTTAATCTAATTTTTCATTTTGTTTGTTGAATGCCACTAGAATATATGCAGTATTTGGTGTGTATGCCTGCCTATTAATGGTAAATTTGTCAAACCATTGGAGCTTTTCCATTTCTTACCATGTGAATTTTTATATTGTTTAATAAATGCAAAAACAAAATTTAATAAATAGAGAAGTAATTGAGCAGTAAAATTATTTAATAGCTAACATGTATTGACTGTGTGAGAGGCATTGCTTTAAGACCTTGACCTTATAAATTTATTAACACTATTAATAGCAACCCCTCAAGTTTCATGAACTTACCCTACTTTATGGATAAGTCCAAGACACAGAAAGGTTAAGTAAACATGCCCCAAATCATATGCCAGTCTAGGTGGTCAAGCTGGGATTCAAGCCCAGGCAGCATGATTCCAGAGCCCAGCCTGCTAAGCTCTGCATGACACTGCCTCTGGGCCTCCGTTAGAATTGCAAGTTCCTCTCTTTCTCCAAGTTAGATTTATTACAATCCAATTTTTATATTTACGTTTCTATATGTAACTTCTATGCAGAGCTTTCTATGCATTGAAATTGTGCACAAAATGGGATCTCTTCATCTTCATTCCAGAAGTTTCCATAGGTATCAGTGAAGCTCTGGATCCCGTTTTCCAGTAGAAAAATTACTGCACAAATAGCTTTAAGATTCCATTGGAATGGATTTACTGCGGTCTCCAGCCCCAGGCTGTGGTCCAGTACTAGTCTGTGGCCTGTTAGGAAATGGGCCACACATCACCACCTGAGCTCTGCACCATGCCCTCCCCTGACACCCCTCCCACCCCCAGTCTGTGGAAAAATTGTCTTCCACGAAACTGATCCCTGGTGCCAAAAACGTTGGAGAGTACTGCTTTGCAGTGAGAGATAACTTAGAGTCAGTTCTCTGAAAAGGGTTTTTTACTTCTGTTTTTTTTTTTCTTTTTTCTAAGGTATTTCTTCCTCAAAAGATATCCTTTCTCTATAAATCTACCTCATATAACTTAATGTCTATCTAATTGTAGTCTCTTGTTTCTTAATAGTTGAAATTGATATGCTTTGTAGCCCTTTTAGTGTCTGAAGTCAGTGTTTCAGGATTTGATGGCATTCTTACTAAAGCTAAATCCTTTATAATTAAGTTTTATTAAAAGATCCTTATTTCATTATGGTCATTAAGTAAAAATATTTCTCTGTTATGACGGCTTATAAGTAGTGAAATTTATGTGTGTTTGTTGCTGTTTTCTAGGGAAGTATGGGTAGCATTACATGCATCGCTTGGAAAGGTGATACATTAGTACTTGGAGATGTGGATGGAAATTTAAATTTTTGGGATTTGAAAGGCAGAGTATCCAGGTATGAGCCAAGAATGAAGTCTTGTCATTTAGTTAAAAAGAAAAAGACAACCTCTTGATATGGTTTCACTGGAGGCTTGTAACTTGGCAAGCAGAATTAGTAAATGTGGGTCCTTTATCACCTGACCTTGGGAGGAAGGGTCTTGAGCCAAGCTCTTGATCATTCACAGGAGACCCTTATCTGCAGGTGGCCCATGCAGAAGTCCTGGGACATTACTGTAGCTGACATTAAAGGACAGGTCTCTGTCAGGTGCGGCTCCCTATCCCAGAAAGGAAAGTGGTTTTCCTGTCATCAGGCCTGTCAGAAATGGAAATAGAAAAAGACATTGGACGTAGTTTTTGGTGACTAGATATTACTCTGCATTGTATTGGTGTGTTTGTTTTTGTTTGTCCTCAGAGGAATACCTACACACCGAAGTTGGGTGAAGAAGATCCGTTTTGCTCCTGGTAAAGGAAACCAAAAGTTAATAGCAATGTACAATGATGGCGCTGAAGTGTGGGATACTAAAGAGGTAGGCCCGGTGCCATGAGGATAAAACGTAAATGAAGCTGGCTAGCCATAGTAACTGCTTTTCCCCCCTTCTTTCTGATTTAGAAATGAAAGCTGTATAATGGGTTTGTCAAGTTTTGTATAACAAATTATTTTCTTTTTAGCATTTTTACTTTATAGTATTTCTGCTCTGGAGGTAACAGCTCAACAGATTTATTTATTTATTTATTTTCTTGTTATCACTGTCTTTGAGACCTTTAAAATGCAGTCTACGTGTGGAAGATAGATTTTCAAAGGCTATTCAATTCTAAGCTTGCACTGGGCCTTTGCCACAGGCAGTCTTCCTTAACCATTTAATCCACAATGATAAATATCTTCCTTTTCTGTCTGAAAATAACAACCAAATTCACTCTTAAAGGTTCAGATGGTGAGCAGTTTAAGAAGTGGAAGAAATGTGACCTTTCGGATATTGGACGTGGACTGGTGTACGTCAGATAAAGTGATCTTGGCATCAGATGACGGGTGCATCAGAGTCCTGGAGATGTCTATGAAGTCCGCGTGTTTTAGAATGGATGAACAAGAGTTAACCGGTATGGAATTCTAATGAAAGGGGGCTTTGAACCCCTGCCTTTATTTTGTCACAAGTTGCTGTCTTCTAGGGAGAGAGCTACTTCTGCTTTCATTTCAGTCTTATTTCCTAAGAACCTGAGTTTAAGAGATACATTAACTTAAAGCTTGAGTGTTTTTACTACTGAGATGCTGTACTCTTTGTAACTATAGTTGTCAATCATTCTCAACTCAGGTTTTCTATTAATAAGTACCACTTTTTTGACCCTTTTCTTAGTGGTTTGTTAATAAGATAAAAGATGTTTACATTCATAAATATGGCTTATCAGAATTTAGGAGAACTCTTCAGAGGAGTAATAAGGCTACTGGCTTTTTAATAATGAGCCTTGTATCTTTTGCAACCATATATCATTGAAAAGTCACTTTGTAAAGTGTTCTCAGTATCATGAATTTTGACACCTGTCTATCACTTGTTAAATGGCCAGTCAAAGCAAAATTAGGTGATCACAGTAACCTGCCCTTTTTCATACTGTTGTTTTAGATTGTTTTTTACCAGAATAAAAAATATTCTGTAAAATAACCTCATATGTGACTTTTATAAAAAGAATTGGAAGATTGTGAATGCATCCATCCATCCATCAGTTTAAAAGACAGCTTTTGTCTGACAAAATGCAATGTTCATCCTTGGAAGATACTTTTGGAGGGAGACAGTTTTTGTCATCCCAGTTGGAGCAGAGCAGGGACCTTCCTGCATTGAGTGGTCTCCCAGCATATTCCAGGCTGACCTGTAGAAAATTTTATAAGAGATTTGTTTAGTCACTTACTGAGTCAGCTGTGGGAATTGTCTGTACCTTTGTACATTCAGTATTTGGCTTTTTTAGATCCACTAAGTTTATGAAAACCTGCCCTTTCACTTTATGTTCATGCTTGAGCCGCTGCCAAGTTGCTGTGAATGTTGGTGAGGCTGCCTTGAATTGCCTGAGGTGTGCTTTGGTGTGTCTGTGCTCTGCCCCTGCCCACTGTGTTTGGGTCCCCCTGCTTTTCACTGCGTAACTGTGCCTGCCATCCGGTGAAGCCAGAATTTGAGCACTGCACTCCCGTATCAGTCCTTGAGTCATTCGCCAGCTCTGCAGAGGTATCAGGACCTCCTCCCAGGGAAGAGCAAGCACTGATACTCATTTTAAACCTACAGTTATTAAGGAAATTGAGGGAACTTCAAGGGTGATTATTTTGTTAATTTAGTTACTAGTTTAGGTAAAGAAGTGTGGAAATATAATCTAAATGTTTGAAAAGCTCTTCTTTCTCGTTTAACTTAAAATTTGAATCTAAAAATCTCTAAATCCAAGGTAGCTTGTTCTTAAATTAAACTGATTACACAGACCTCTTTTACCTATCTCCACATTTGTATGACCAGCAGTTTTTATTCTTTGCATTTATTGAGTGTTGGTCTGAGTTTAAATTTCAATTCGTGGAATGTATGTATACATGATTTTATTGACTTTTCCCCATAACGATTTTAATTTTTTTCTCTTTCAGGTGGAGGCTATACTAGAGATTGAAAAGAAATGATTTGTTTTAATATTTAAACAACTTTAAATGAAAAATGCAATCTACAATCTGGCTACAGGCCAGATGTTCAATATGGTATTAAACTCGGGTTAATATGAGGGACTCCATTTCTGTAGTCAGTTTAATTTAAGAACAAGCTACTTTGGATTTAGAGACTTTTAGATTCAAAAAATGTGAAAATTAGCTGGGTGTGGTGATGAGCACCTGTAGTCCTAGCTACTCTGGAGGCTGAGGCAGATGGATCACTTGAGCCCAGGATTTTAAGGTACAGTGAGCTATGATGACACCACTGCACTCTAGCCCAGGTAACAGAGCAAGACTCTGTCTCCAAAAAAAAAAAAACCAAAAGGGTCTGACTTGCAAATTTGAGAATTATATAGATTGTATCTATTAGGGATGAGTAGAAAGAAAGAGAGTTAAATAAGCTAGGCACTTTTATCTTTTCTAGTGCTAAGTGTTTTATGGTACTATAGGTAATTAGGTAAGCCTCATTCTTACCAGTTACATTCCTTCCTTTAAAACCTGATGTAAAAGAAAAGATGACTAAATGGAATTTTAAAAAAAGTGTCATAGCAAAAGAAACTGTAAGCAAAATCAAATATAAGTGATAACCTGGGAGAGAATATTTGTAAGTCATTAACAGACTATCAGGGAGAAAAAAAGATATACAAATGACTCGTAAACATATTTATTCACAATAAGAAAAATATAAATTAAAACTATATTAAGAAACCATATCTCACCTACAGATTAAAAAAAATTCAAAAGCTTGAAAAAATGCTCTGTTGGCAAGGCTGTGAGGAAACAAGCACTCTCACACGTTGCTCATGGCAAAATCCTTAAGGAAGGGATTTGGCAATACCTAACATAGCTGTATGCACATTTACCTTTGTACCCAGCAGTCCTGCTGCTAAAAATTTATCTTAAGATGTACATCCATACCTGTGATTAAAATGTTCACAAAGATATTCATAGGAAATTTTGGAAACAGCCAACTACTTATCCATAGGAGATGAGGTGAATAAATTTGGGAACATCAGCACAATGAAATAATCTGTGCAGCCATAAGGTAGAGTGAGGAAAATAGCTCTACGAACTGACATAGAGTGATATCTAGGATATGTGTAGGTGAAAACTGCAAGTGTAAAAGAGTGTCTGTAGTCTGCTTGTGTAGAAAGGGGGAATTTTATACATACGTGCACACACCCACACATTTAAAAAAAAGCAAAATAATGCGGAAACCAGTGAGAGTAGTTGAGGAGGAGATAGAGAGAGAGAGTATGGGGATAGGAGTGATGTTTCTCTGAATTCATCTTAATTGTATAGTTTCAACCTTTGAACCATTTGTATGTTTTACATATTCAAAAAATATAGTGAAACAAGGATGAAAGAAAAAGCAAACCCTAAAATTGAATGCAAGAGACAGTTGAACCTAACTGTATAACAAATTGGTAACAGAACCACATAAACACAAAAACAGTTCAAATAACTGGTACATCTTTAGTGGTTTATATTCTAAACACAAGTTGACAGTGGCATGAGTAATTCTGAAGCTGTTTGTGCAGATTATAGGCTGGGACAAATTAGCGACCAGACTGCAGTTTTTGGACACCAGGGTCCTTGCTGAGGACAGAGGAAGATACAAATGTGGAGTGGGGGTCAGTAAGGAAGAACACTCCAGTGGTGGGTTTGAATTGATAAAAATTCATGACTTTTAAAAAATATGTATTTCCTGGCTCTGACAATGAAAGGGCCTAGGAGCCATGTCACTCATTGGCAATGAGCACATGTAGCACCCAGATTTTGGTTTATAAATTCCATTTCCTGATTAAGAGCCAGGGCTCCTTGGAAAAATAGTTTATTATAGGACAGAGGTAGAAAAGGTGCAGGATGAGGCTTCAAGAGCCCTTGTGGTACCAGAACTCAAGTAAGTAATTGGAAAACCAAGGAGGACCTGGCATAAGGAGACAAACTGATTTTGAGAGGCTTCCCCTCCCCAATCTGGGGCAGCCTGTGCATCATGAAGAATAATGGTACTGCTGTAAGTGTTGAAGACACAAAAAAATGTATCATTCTGCAGTGATAGTTAAAGAAAGAGAGAAAAAAGGGAGTGGGCAATAAAGGAAATCTTGAGTGTCCAGAGAATGCTAGTTGAAAACTGCAGAAAGAATGACAGAATTAGAGAATCACCAATTGGCAACGCTCGATACAGTATTTGATTCAAGCAAGGATCATTTGTGGATGTAAATCACTTGGTAAAAGGATGTTTGAGGATAGTAAATGCAGTCTGACAGTATCTGCCCCACATGTTACCGATTACACAGGGGGAAAAGTGCCCTGACAAGGGAGAACTCTGATGAGTACCCCTTTAACTAGATGATCAGATTTAGTGTTTCCTGTAACCAGACAACTAACACACTCCTTCTGGTGCGACGCACTGAGTGGCACACAACGTCCCTTGTGTGCAGTTTCTGCCAAAATGTCTACCCTGAATCCGATCCTCAGAAAACAGGCAAACCAGAACGTAGGACATTTTCTACAACAGCTGGCCAGGATTCTTCAAAAATGGAAATGTAGTGTAAGACCAAAAACAAAGAAGTAGGAGGACTGCTCTAGATTAGAGGAGACTAAAGAGACATGACAATGCCATGCGGGAGCCTTGGCTGGACCTTAGATTTTTGAAAAGAATACAGCTGTCAGGATATTTGGGGAATAACATGACTGTTGAATATGGACTGCATTTTAAGTGATTTTATTGAATCAATATTAAAATTCTTGAGTGTGAAAAAAAGTAATATTAGAAACATTCCCAACCACTTTCTGACTTTTATATTGAAAAGTCCACATAAAATATTTTATGTATGATTTAATTTTTATTTAACTACATAGAATGAAGTTTTCTAAAGCAGAGCTATCCAATAGAAATGTGACCCACATATATAAGTTTAAATTTTCTAGTATCTACATTTTAAATAGTAAAAAGAAACAAATGAAAAAGATTTTAATTAAAATTTTATTTAAGCCAGTATATCCAAAATTTTATCTTTTCACCATATAATAAGTATTAAAAATCACTAATGAGATATTTTACATTTTTTTAGTACTCAGTCTTTGAAATCCAGTTGGGATTTTACATCTATTATAACATAAATTGAATTGTCCTCTCAACTGAGAGGATAGGTTTTCAGCAGAAATAGTTGAGCTTTCTGTATATTTTAGAAAATTTTCAATAGAAAAAGTAGTCATGTGGCTGGGTGCTATGGCTCATGCTTGTAATCCCAGCACTTTGGGAGGCAAAGGCAGGAGGATAGCTTGAGGCCAGGAGTTCAAGACCAGCCTGGGCAACACAGACCCCAGTTTCTAAAAACAAAAAGGTGGAGGGAGACAATATATTAATCAGATTTGAATGCATAGAATCTCTCCACTCTTAGCCTGTGTTGCCTAAGTAGTGACTACATTGAATATACTTTCTCAACTGCACCAGATTTATACATTGCTCTTTGTTGGCTACTCTGTATACAGTTTATAGCTAAAGCTTCACTGTTAGTATAAAACTTTATATTATTAAAAAAAGAAATCTTTTTTTTTTTTTTTTTTTTTTTGGTGTAGAGCCTGTGTGGTGCCCATATCTCCTTGTTCCAAGAGCTGCCCTTGCTTTAAAAGCCTTCTTATTACACCAGCCTTGGAGTGGACAGTATTCTTTGGACATTTCTTGTGTGTAAGTTTTTCCAGTTTTGTTTTTCTTTCATAATTTACTTGGAGTTGAAGGACACCCATGAATGTCAGCCATGGCCTATACTCCAGGGTTGAAAGGGAATGGACCTTTAAAACCAAGCCAACAGAGGGCAGGGACACTGAAAGAACCTCCAGTCTGCCTCTCGCTTCCACCCTTCTGGGGCCTTGGTGGGGGCGTAGGTCAGCGAGGAGCTGTAGTGCCTGTGTTGCTCTCAGGGGGCTGTGTGGTTTTCTTATGATCTAAGCATGGATCTGCCATGGTAGGGAAAAGGATGTGTGTGAAGAGGGTCGATGGAGACCAGGGGGAGTTTGGGGCAGGCTAATTCTTTGTAAAAGCAGCATCAGAGGGCCTATTTCAGGGACATATTATGTATGTTATATAAAGCTCAGTGTTTGCCTCATTGCAAAAAAAATTCACAGAAATTATTATTAGTGGTTATTAATTAAATCCACAAAGATTACTGAACTTCTGCCATGTGGAATGCACAGGTGGGCATGGGGTGGGAGATTTAAAAACAGTGCCATGAGGTGTCTGTTCTCCTCAGAGAAGCAGTGTCCATTCTGCAAAGCAGAATGAGCAAGTTCCTTTATTCACTGCTGGATTCTTTATTAAAAGGAATCTAAACCTGATAATTTTCAGAACCTGCTAGTAAATTGTCTGGTTTCTTGAAAGCCAGAGAGTCTTTCTTTACCCATTTGTTGTTGCTCAAGAAGATGAAAGCAGACATTAACGATGATTGGAAGGGCCCTGGGTAAATTTTTGCTCTTTTGGTCTATAACCAGGTTTTTAACCAAGATAAATGAGGTTATTTCTATATTAATACAGCTTTTTTCTGGTGAAGAAATTAATGGTTTTAAGTGAAGAAATAACTCATTCAAAATCTTCTCTGTGCAGTGATTATCCAGAAAACAAAGAAATAAAGAATCTCCTTCAGGAGCAGCTGAATTCACTGTCTAAGTAAGCCCTCTGTGTTTTATTGGTAGATAAGGACATGAGAAAGAAAAATACAATAAATTGGACTTTTAAAAATTAAGTAAATTATGTTTTAGTTAATATTAGTGGCCCAAGAAGAGACCATTCTGTTTGCAGAGGTTTGCTTCCCTTCAGAGTCTTTGTTTTGTAGAGAAAGCACTTAGTCATAGTGACAGACCATCTGTCTTCCCCAAGTCCTAGTGCTCTGGTCTCACATCAGGACAGGACTCGATGCTGTAGCACGAGCATCCTTTCAGCTCAGCCGCCTCCACCACAAATCCCTGTGAAGCCTTGAGCTGGGGGGCACACTCAGGGTGATTCTTCTGTGTCTGCTTCCTGCTTCTAAAATTGTTACTGGCTCCTAGTGGAGGTTTTTCTGGGTTCTTGGAGAAAAGAATTTCAGGATGCATCACGTAAGCCAAGCAAGTGACAGCTTTTATTGAAAGCAAAAGTACACTCCCAGGACCGAGCGAGCAGACAGGCTCGAAAGAGAGCCGTGGCACTGGGAGGAAATCGGTTTTGGTCTTTTGAAGTCTTACTAATTGAGGGGAGAACTATTTAAGGGTAAAGGGTTGGCTTTTACTTATTAATAGAATTTGGGTAGTAACTCCTAGAATTGGATTCCCTCCATTGTTGTACTTTATATGCTTGTCTCAGAACTGTCATGATTTCAAGGGTAGAGAAAATTTAAAACTATAATGTAAATGACATTTTAATTAGCCAAAGTTCACATAAGGTGACAGAGATAGCTGACAAGCCAGTTGAAGCTGGTTCTTGCCTTTGGTTATCAGCCTCCCTAGTTAGCTTCTGCCTGAGGTGGTTTAACACCTGCACCCCCTCTTCAAGCCCCTGCATCTGGTCTCAGCCCTGTCTCCTAGTCTCCTACTCTAACAAAATGGGTTCTCTGTGTCAGGTGCTGGGTGTGTGCCCAGTTCTGGCTAAGAAATGAATATGCTCTGTAGAGCCAGGAGCATTTAAAAGAATGTATGAGGAATAATATTGCAAAGGAAGGAGACAACTATAGGTCCACATAGAGTTCTTTGTAAAACAACACATTTTGTAGTCAAGAATCTGCCACATCTAATATTTAACAAACTAAGTGTAATAGAATGTTTTATTGATGGCAAATTCAAAGTAATTACTTCGTTGTTTTCCCTATCCAAAGATTAACATTTATGTTTAAATGGGAAACTATAGATTTAAAGAATATCTTCCCTGATTTATGGATACTTGATATTTGGCTATTTTAGAAATAACAATTTATAAACACTAGCCATTCTTCCTTAAATATTTTATTTTTGGAATAGTTTAAGAATAAATTCTGAATGTGATCTTCTCTAAAGTATATGCTATTTCTGATGATTAGCAAAATGATTTTATCAACATTGGCATTCTTGTTGCAATAGTTGGGCAACTGTTTATTTTTTAAAAAAACATGGGTTGAATTGTTGCAAGCCTGTAAACCAGAATCAGAGCCCTGCAGCCCCCTGTGGTGGTTGGCAGGTATTTCTGCAAGCCTAGATGCACTCTCAGCCCCTTAAACTTTTGTAATTTCAGGGTCTTGGCAAAGAACTTTTGGAAGTTCTAAACATGTTCTCTGGAATTTTCCATTTTAAGAATATATTAATTTGTTTCCTTTATTATTTGATTCAAAACTTTATCTTACATTTGTCTGGATTCCTGCTTGCAGTGACATAAAGAAACTCTTGCTTGATCCAGAATTCACTCTCCTGCAGAGGTGCCTGCTTGTTTCAAGGTAAGATCATTGGAAGTGTTCTGTGTAAGAGACAGGGAATTTCAAGTTAGGTCATTTCTCTTAAGAGTTTTTAGTTAGGAACAGACGCTTAGATTTTTAGAAAAATATATCAGTTTATCCTTTAGATTTGACTTAAAATAATTTTGAGAGTAGTAATACAAGTAGGGGGAAAATCCAATTACATTTTAAATGTGAGAGCTAGGCCTTTTCTATTGAAATGACTCCCTTCTACAAACAGCTTTTTAAGGTATGTTTTAAAGATACCTATACAAATTGCATGTATTTAAATATACATAAGTTGTATTTAGAAGCAATAACCTGTACTTCCTCATAGTACAGTAGAGTTGTCAGTTATAAGAAAGACCTTTTCCTCTACTCCCCAGAGAATAAACAGTAAATTACTTTCACACCTAATGTAGGCAGTTATCCCAGAACTTCCTCCTTATGTGAAGCTATGGCCCAAATTGCAAGGTGTGCTGATGGCAAACCAGGTAAACAATTGATCTTCATATAGAACAGAGAATTGTTGGGGTCTGAAGGGGGCCATACAGTCAGGCCCATGTTGTTGGAGACCCAGTAGCAGGGCTGGAGAACTTGCTGCCTCTCCCCCTTCACCCGGCCAGGCCGAGATGTGACAGCACCGCATCCCCAGTACTGCAGGCTACTCCAGGAAGCCCCGTCCGGACCCAGATGCGCTGTGTGGGTGCCGTCCTGACTTTGGTTCCCCTTTTCTCAGGCTCTATGGCGATGAGTCGGAGCTGCACTTCTGGACCGTCGCTGCTCACTACCTGCACAGCTTGTCCCAGGAGAAGTCAGCAAGCACGACAGCTACCACAGAAGCTGCTCCTCGGGACAAATTGAGCAACCCGCTAGATATATGTTACGATATACTCTGTGAAAATGCCTATTTTCAGGTATTATACTTTGCATATTAAAACCTTTAAAGCTATCATCTGGGGTACTTATGTCTTTGTAAGTATCTTACACTTGGGAAGCTTTCAAAACTAAGTTAACGTCCACATAACAGAAATGAGCCCCTTGGCACATTTGCATAAAAAAGGTCTTATTCAAGAGAACATAAACACTTAACTGTGTTTTTAAATATATATTAAAATTTTATTATTAAATGGTCTTAATTTTTGTCTTAAATTTTTAAACTTAGGTTCATTTTGATTCTCATTTTATTAATTTTCTATAAATAACAAATATTCACTTGGGTTGAATTTACTATTTGAAATATATAAAGGTAGCTTCATAATTTTATAATTTACCATAATACATCAGCGCACATAGGATTTTTTCATCCGGTTTTACTCAAGTGCCAGTTTATGTAAGGAGGCAGACATGTGTGCAAATAAGAATGCCTTTTAACATTATTTCTTTTCAGATTGTTAGATTTCTCTAAAGTTGATTACCTAGTAACCTCAGAAGTCACAGTAGTGTTTATTAAAATGCCTTTATTAAGTATAGTAATATTTAAATAATTCAAGAGTCTTATAATCCAGGCTTAATTTTCCTTTTTTTCCTATTCTAGAAATTTCAACTGGAAAGGGTCAATCTACAGGAAGTAAAACGGTCAACTTACGATCATACGAGGAAATGTACAGACCAGCTACTACTCTTGGGTCAAGTATGTCAGTTTTCATAACTCTTTTCATGCTGTATGAAGTTGCTAATTAGTATTTCAGAGCATGTATGTATGTGTGTGTGTCTGTGTGTGTGTGTGTGTGTGTGTGTGTATCATAGTATTTCCCTCCTGAATGTATCTCCTTCCTCTAGATTTAGGCTTTCTTTCAAAATAATACCCATAAACCTTGCAAGAAAGTAAAAACATGGTTAACTAGCTTGTAATTTAGGCTTCCGTAATGTCAAACGAAGCCTAGCTATTTGTTTTGTTTTGTTTTTATGTCTCCCAACTGACTGATGCAAATCTAAAATAGGCAGTTACTTGACACCTGGATACAGCAGCTCTGATTTTATGTTTATTTCAAAGAAGTTGTGTTGTACTTTTTGTTCAGTTTTTGTATAGTAAACAAAATATTCAAGAGCATTATTTGAAAATGAATGTCTTGTTCTACATTATGAATTTAAAAAGGTTACATTTGAGGAAAATGTTCTCATAATTAGAAAAACTGTTTCTCTTATTAGACAGACAGAGCTGTGCAGTTGCTATTGGAAACAAGTGCAGATAACCAGCATTATTATTGTGATTCACTGAAAGCCTGTTTGGTCACCACTGTCACCTCATCAGGGCCCTCGCAGAGCACTATTAAGTTGGTGGCAACTAACATGATTGCCAATGGCAAGTTGGCAGGTAAGGCAGTACACTTTGTGGGTATATGTGTCAGTACTCTGGAAATTCAGACCTGTTCCCAGCAAAGTATTTGATTATTAGGGACATTTCTTTCTTTTTTATATACACTAAAGAAAAGCAGAAAAACTATTGTTAGCTATTTATGTCTATAATCATCTAAACCAGAACACTTTAAGAATGAAAGGGGGCAGTATTAATAATTGCCAAGACAGCTGGGCATGGTGGCTCATACTTTAAATCTCAGCACCTGTGGAGGCTGAGGCAAGAGGGTCACTTGAGGGGAGGAGTTCAAGACCAGCCTAGGCAACATAGTGACACCCACCCCCCTACAAAAATTTTTTTAAAAAATTAGCCAGGCATAGTGGCCACACATCTGTAGTCCCAGCTACTCAGGAAACTGAAGCAGGAGGATCATTTGAGCCCATGAGATTGAGGTAACAGTGAGCTATGATCACACCACTGCACTCCAGCCTGGGAGACAGAGTGACACCTTGTTTCTTTAAAAAAAAAAAAAAGAATTGCCAAGACAATAGGCATAAATAATCCCAGGCATGGATAATCCCAGGCATGGATAATAGGCATGGGTAATCCCAGGCAAACTAGAACAATAAAGCCTGTGAGTGAGAGATGCTTTACTATTTATCCTCTGGACTGTATTGTATTCCTATCCTGAGTGGTGACAGTGCAGAACTCCTAATATTTTATCTTGAAATTCAAGTCAAGAATGTCTCCAGTAGGTGTAAAATACACAAGACTGGATGAAATCAAGTGGCGATTTTACTTGTTAAAGACTTGTCAAAGAAGGAGCTGCAGCGTCACTTCAGGGGCTGCTCTTTGTCTCCTAGAGGGCGTCCAGTTGCTCTGCCTGATCGATAAAGCTGCGGACGCCTGCCGCTACCTGCAGACGTACGGCGAGTGGAATCGGGCAGCGTGGCTTGCGAAAGTAGGTGATCCCAGTAGGTGCCTTCAACTTTGGGATAGAGAGTTCAGTCTTGAACTCTTGGCTCATGACTTAGAAGCATTCTTTGGCCTGCAAAGCCTGCTTTGCAAATTTATTTTTTACAACTCTCATCCTCTTTCTATGCTTTATGAGTGTAAATTGCATTTCTTATTGACAAATGGAGCTCACATTGGTAGCAATTCAATGAAAGCAGCTGCCTCCTCTCCCTGCTGAGGTCTGAGTCCAGACTACAGCCCAGGGGTGTTGCCGGGCCCCTAGGTCCTGCAGGCAGGCGCAGGTCATTATCATTGCTATCCATGGTTTCAGGGCAGTGCGTTAGTCAAGCAAAGCCTAGCATTTGCTTCATGGGAATAGAGCTCAGTTTGACTGAATGATTTTTTTCTTTACAGAGTGCAGGATGTTTTTGTTTTTAACACGGGCATCTTTTTCAGGTCCGTTTAAATTCTGAAGAGTGCACTGATGTCCTAAAGCGGTGGGTTGACTACCTTTGTTCTCCACAAGTCAATCAGAAGTCAAAGGCCCTCCTGGTCCTTCTGTCTCTGGGCTGCTTTTACAGCGTGGCAGAGACGCTGCACAGGTATGCCCAGCGTGCCCCCAGGCTGCTCAGGATCGCCCGGCACTAACCACGTCACACTGTCTTGAGGCTCTAGCAGGTGGATGGTAGTTCTTGATGTGCAGAGTGACAGGAACTGTTCACACCCATTAATTCTTCATTTGGTTTAAGAGCTGTGATGTTTTCCTGACAATATACTGGTCAAACCTAATACGTACCTATTTAAAAAGAATATAAAAGAAGTCTACGGGGAATTGCAGATGATTCAGCTTTGAATAGAGCAACTGAGAGGAAGCCCAGAGAGCAGGAGGAGGGGTGACAGAAAGCACAGCGAACTGGGGATGTCCCCTCTGACAACCTTGAAGAGGAATGAATACCCGTCACTTACTATGGGACATTTTAGTATTTGAAACTAAGGGAGATAGGTTGAGGCAAATATGACAGATTATTTGTTAAATCTGGACAGTGGGTACATGAGTCCTTGTCAGAGCTCTGTAGATTTCTGTGTACTTGAACTATTTCACAATTTTTTTAAGTATTAATTTTTAAAAAGCTTGGGGTGAGGGACATGAGTATTCATTCACCCTTTTTTTTTTAAAAAATAAACGAGAGCTTAGAAAGCTGCTAGTATAACTTTTGCAATACTCAGGTTTCCAGGGAAAATGTGTACAAGTCGTTATAGAGAAATATACCATTAGATGGTTCTACCCACAAATGAAGTAAATCATAAAGCATACCTCTTACTTTGTTCTGTGGAGCAGCATGAGATACTTCGATAGAGCAGCCTTGTTTGTGGAAGCCTGTCTCAAGTACGGTGCGTTTGAAGTCACTGAGGACACGGATATCCTTTGCAAAGTTCTTTATGGTGAAGAGGAAGAACATGGCATGGGTGGGTTTGGAAATTCTTCTTAGTTGTACTGCCTGGGCAGGAACTTTATTTATTTTACTTATTATATTGAGAAAGATCCATGTTCTGATTCCCCAAAGCCAGGAAAGAGGGAGAAGCGGGAGGAGTAGGAATTGGAAAGTAGCACCAGCTCTGTCGAGGGTGGAGGGGAGCAGGAAGGCCAGTAAAGGGCAGGGACCCCACGTCTTGTTTGAACTTAAAAAGAAGAATTTAGGAAAGGAATAAGGGCTTGGAACTTTCAAAACATGGCATTCCATGGAATAAATTTTATATATTTATCTGGAAAATATATACTGGAATAACTAAGAAAGACTCCCATTGTCACCCAGGGGGACTGTCTGATACAGCACTTCTGAGTTGTGTCATGTGAGCACGCCGCTGTGGTCCACCCGTCAGCAAGAACATTTCTTCCACATGTGACTGGAGTCACATTTTTTTCTTTGAAAAGATTGAGCTTTGGAATACAGCCCCAGCGCCTTGTGTTTGCGTAACCCTACTTCTTCCCAGTGTACTTTTTCTTGAATTACTACATTTGGCTACTTTTCACACAGCAGGTATTTGGTTCTGTGTATTTTTTTTTTTTTTTACAGAAAATTTAAAACTAAACTAAAATTTTTTAAACATTAAATTAAAATTAAACTGAAGCCTGAGCTTACTGAAGATCACATCCCTCATCACTGGTAAAGTGACCCTGGTTTGACGTACACATTTTGAATATCTAAACTCAACAGAACAGGACTAAGGACCCACCATCCAAATATGTGGAGCGCCTGCCTTGGGAAGTCAGTACCTGCTCCCAAACCACCAACTTCTGAGACATAAATTTCTCTTCTCTCATCTTTCTCTTTCCAGTCTTTAGTTGAGTGTATGTTTTGGGAGAGTCTGGGAGGATGCTGATTGGGTCTTCTGGACACAGCTGCTTTGGGTCCAGCTGGTGCGAAGGATGGTTTGTTACAGATTGAGACACTGCCTCCGGTGGCCAGGAGTCTCCCTCCCCCAGCGAAGAGGTATCTGCGCCCATCCTGTGCTGTGCCCATCCTGTGCTGTGCCCCATGAACACCAGGCCCCTCCCAGGCAGCCCGGCAGAGCTTGCTCTTCTTCCCTGCCTCCGGGAGCTTGTGTGGAGCCCAATCGCAGCCCCCTTTGCTCTTCTTGTCCTTAACTGGGGTTTACAGAAACTCATCGCTGCTATATTTGCAGATTATGCCCGAAGTTTGAAGAACCTCGGTTTTAAACAGGGAGCAGTTTTTTTTGCTTCGAAAGCTGGAGCAGCTGGCAAAGATTTGTTGAAAGAGCTTGACTCCCCCAAGGAAGAACCGACTGAAGAGTGACAGGCTAACATTGCCAGGGAATCTGACCCCAGAGGCAGGTGGATGGGGCGCTGGTCTGGCTGTGGTCACCATCACAGTCCAGACCGACGAGGAAGACAGGGTCCTTGAGAGCTGTTTCACCACCTTTCTGAAGCTAGATGTGCACAACAGTATACAGGCGTCTGCAGTAGGAGCAAGTTCTGTGTCCTGCATTGATCTCAGAGAAAATGTGACTGCTTCAGGTTGTGAAAGTGTAGAGCATTTTATACTTTTGGAAGGAGAACATTAAGAGTCCCTGGAAATACTTTTGATTTTTTGAACTTAAAATTCAATAGACTGAATCACTTTTCTCATTGACTGAATTTAAACATGTTTGAGAAACCTGCAGTACAAGAAATTTGTGAGACTTATCCTCAAATATATTCTGTGCCTGTGTTTATATACAATCATTCAAGATACAAACAGGGCAGAAATGTTTAAACATTAAAGATAGCTTACCAAAGCATTTTTTGTTTTCGTACCATGAAAACACAGAACTGTTGACTCCTTGGTTTTAGGCAGTTTCTAAATGTTGTAATTTCAGGCTCATAAGCTCATAGGGAGGTTCCAAGCTTCATGGTTAGTTCCAGTAGGTGAGCTCTTTGGTATTTTGAATTTTAACTCCTTCTGTGATGCAGAACAGTAACCTCATTTTTGAAGTCTGTCTTTATACTCCTAATTTTCTCTTTGTGTTCTTCTAATAGCTCAAATATATAAGATGTAACTATTATAAATTATTGCTGAGAATTTAAATGTCTATAACTTACAAAAATGACAAATAAAAAGAAAATCCCATCCAGGCCTGTGTTCTCTGTGTCACCGTGCATGAGGTCAGGTGATGTGCTGGCCCCTCGGGTCACCCGGCTGCCCATCCTCCGCAGTCCGACTGCTCCTTCCATGTCCAGAGAAACCTGCAAGGAGAATTCCGCGGCGCAGCACAGAGCAGGACTGACTCCCGCACCCTGGGCAAGTCCGCCTCTGAGTTCCTGAGTGGGAACTTGGCTTGAGCAGGGCTCTCAGAGGCGAGGGAATGAGCATTCCCGTCTTTCCCCTCTTGGGCCTACAGGTGACGCATAGCCTGACACCTGCCAAGAGGCAGGACTTTTAGAGAGAATCTACCCTTAGAAACCAAACAGTCTGACCCCCTCTGCCAAGGAACTGAGCTCATGGAGAGGAACCTCCTAGGAATGCTGTTCCTAGGTCAGGGCCTTAGCTAACAGTTCCAGAAGAAATCCAGGATCCGTCATTTGTCCTGTACCTGGCTAACTTTACTTGCCCTTTCTTTGCCTGGGCAGGTTACATTAGACTTTCTAAAGGCCATGGGCAAACACAGATTGTCCAGATATATTTTATTTATTCACCCATTGTCTTAGCTTGGACTGCTATAGCCAAATAGCATAGAGTGGTTGGCTTAACAGACATTTTTTTCTCACAGCTGGAGGCTGGGAGTCCAAGATCAAGGTGCTGACAGACTTGTTCCTGGTGAGGAACTTCCTGGCCTGCAGGGCACCGCCTTTGTGCTGTGTCCTCACGTGGCCTTGCCTCTGTGTGTGCGCCTGAAGCGAGCGAGATCTGTCTTCCTCTTATAAGGGCACTGATCCCATTGTGAGGGTCAAGCCCTCAGGACCCGATCTGAACCCGATCACCTCCAAAGGCCAGACCTCCCAAACCGTCACGTCGCAGGGTAAGGCTTCAACATAGGATTTTGGGGGGACACAAACATTCAGTTCATAACCACCATCAACTATGCTGAGCTTAGTAAGCAGAGAGGAGAAAGAAGAAATTTTATTCTGGAATAGTGCATTTTGAAAAATAAATACTCTTTGAGTTTGAGGCCGTCACGTAGGTAATGAGGCATTGCCTGACTGTGGGAAGGAAGAGGACTGAGCACACGCTGGGGAGGAACCGGGCGGCAGACACGGCGAGAGCCTGGATCCGTGTCAGTCAGCTGGCTGGTGTAGCTGTTCGCATTCCTCACAGCAAGACAGAGACCAAGCCTGTGTCAAGACAAAGCTGTGAGTCGGCTTCTAAACAGGACACACAGTCCCTCTCCCTGGTGGTGTTATGGGCACAGAGCTGAAACTGCTGTGCCGCCTCTATTAAGCATTAGAAATGAGCTGAACAGTATGAATCATTTTTCACATTCAGCCTTTCTGAATGTCAGCGGGTCTTTTCATGAAGGATCTTTAAAAACAATGTTATCGATGTATTAGCAAGACGGCTTCGCCGGCTGAAACAGGCAGCTGGGATCAGGAATGAGGCTGAGAACGACTTCAGGGCAGCAGCCCCTCCTGTGCCGGCCCCCGCAGGAGCTACTGCTCAGGGCCTCACCCCTTCCTTGCCACGGAGCCTGGGTGGGGAGTGGGGCACGGTCGGGGGCACGGTCAGGAGGAGCGAGTTCTCAGGAGGAGGGCCCAGTGCGAGGTGCTTCCTCTTGGCGGGGCTTGTCAGAGCCACTTCCTGCCTGTCACTCACTGTTACCCTTTCCCTGCGCTTTGGCTGATGAATTGTTCTGCCAAAGGTGGCATGCCTCACCAAAGGCTTGCTCTGGGTCTTCCCGCTGCTTTGGAGGTGGTGGCAGGACATTACGTTCTTTCAAAGTAGGTATCAGAGCAGATCTGTACAAACTTCTTGTCCCTCTTACGCATGCCTCAGAAAGTCTCAACATAATAGACATAAGAAAACAATTCCTCTTTCGCCTGTTTGTTTCCTGAGCCTTCGTCTTGCAGGAGGACGGTGCTATGTTTCAGTGAATCCTGAGCTGTGATGACCCGTGATGTTTCATTCTCAGCCGTAGTACGCGGTTGCAGTAAAGCATTCAGGCACAAACTTGGAATACGAGAGTGCCAGGCAGGCACCGACAGACAAGTGAGAATGTTCTAGCCAATGGGGCCGTTTCTCGGGGAGCCTGATTGTGATAACTTTGACTGACTTGACAATTGTGAATGAAAGAACATTCCAATTAAAATGCAATGGCAATTTTAATCAATTCCCCTTTACACTTGGCTGCTGCTTTAACACATCAACTGCCTTGTGAATTATATTGAACTCGCGCTAGTTTTGAGCCCGGGGCATTGTGAAGCATGTGTAACTCAGGCATCTCTTCACCTTGGGAGCTGCAAGAACTATTTTTCAAGTTGCATGTAACTCATGCACAGAAAACAATAAAAAATAACAAATTTTTCATTAAATTAGAAAGGATCATTTTGGTTTTGAAGTTTTTATTTCTATTTTCATAATAAAACACCATGGGCCTAAGGCAAAAAAATTTTTTTTCTAGTGTGGCAATGTGTTAAAAGCAAAGAGAAGGTGCTCGGCTTTCAGAATGCAGTTCTGGAAACTGCTGGAATGCAGTGAGATGGCAGGTCTAACAGGCACTTGGGAAAGCAGACTGCCCAGCTACCTTGCCTCTCCTTGCCTTGCCTTCAAGGGTCCTGCGTGTTTTCTTCCCTTCCACGTGTTCGTCTGGGCAGCCACGCGGCACCCATTCAAGTAAGTCAGGAAGGGGCGATTCTCCTCCTGCTCAGGACACGGCGAGTGACCGGGGGTCTCAGACCAGTCCCCGCAGGCATTTTCAGGCATTTCTCTTCAGTGTTTGGCTCTCATGTCACAAATGCCACATAAACACCACCCCCGCCTTATGTTTTTCAGGGACATTGAGAAATATGACTTAAAAGTGACTGCTGAGAACAAGACAGAGGACATTCTGGGTTCCACAGTCGACTTGCCGTGGTTTTTAGCTGTCCCGCCTTGCGTACTTATTTAGAATTAGCAAAGCCAGGGGCAGTGAAGGAAGAAGGCCTGTTGGAGCCCCTGCGATGTGCTGCTGCAGAGTGACTGGATTTGAACAAATCGTTGAGAATTTGAGGTAAGGTAAAAAGACTTTCCTCGGTCATTGCCCAAAAAATGTAGCTGGAGCGGTGAGCTTTCTCTTTGCAGCGAGGGGGTTTAAAAAACTGAAGCAAGGTGGCTCACGTGGAGGCAGGGGAGGACAGGCGCATGAGAAGGGGTCTCTGCCATCACTGTGCCTAGTGGGTGATGCTCCTGGTTTAGGGTCAGCCAGCTACAAGCTGCAGCCCACATCCCTGCCTGTTTGTGTAAATAAAGTTTTACTGGAACACAACCGTGCCCACCCCACTCATCGTCTGCTTTGACAGCAGGGTTGAGAAGTTAGGACAGACATCATGTGGCCTGAAAAGCCTAAAATACTTCCTATCTGGCCCTTTACAGAAAAAAGTTTGCTAACTCTTACACTAGGACCAAAATGCTTCCTTGTAACAAAATCTCAGCTGCCCAACGGGCCTGTTGGTTACAGATTGCTGTGAGGTCCTTTGTAATTTTTCTAATAGTAGGTGCACTAGAACCTGCCTCCTTAGAAGGATGTTGTTACGAGATTCATCCCACATGGTTTCCTCCCAGGCCCGAGTTCCTGTTGGAGGGGGTCCGGGAAACTACAGAGTGTATCCGCCGGGCTGGCCTTAGTCTTATTCTTGGTAATTCTGCAGTAAAAGGCATCAAGACATGATAGAATAATCTAAATCCAAGAGTCCTTTTACTATCAAAACATTTTTAAGCAAATCTCAATCTTACTTAAGACACTTCTGAACACGATGCTCTGAGATCCTCACTCTATTCCCATCTTTTGACATTCTGTCGTCATTTCCACACCCAAATGCTTCAGGTGGGCTAGAGGATGAAGAATAGTTATGTCCTAAACCAGTGGTGTGCACGCCTGTTGCAGAATGCAGGGATTCGTGTGCACCCCGCTGGGGCAGAGAATCCTGGCTCAGGGCCCCTGCAGCGTCTGCTGACTGGGCCTTCAAATGACCCCACAGAGCTGACCCAGGACATGCAACAATAATCAGGAGTGAAGAGGGGACAAGTCTGCAATATAATCAAATGGAAAAAAGTCAAGGAGGAAATTGGCAAGCTCTAAGTTTGCACAGGCACGTTGCGGAAGGCAGGGAGGGAAGCCTGAGACGCAAAGATTTCTCAAGGCAGATGGGGGTCGGGGCGGGGGGAATGATGCAGATCTTTTTCTTAAGAACTACCTGTCTAACGACAAAATTTAGTCCTTCAAGCTTTTACGTCCCAGGGTTCGGGAATTTAATTGAAGGACAGCCCCTCACTTGTCTCAAGTTGCTGATCTTTGCCAAGAGTGGGCCAAGGAAAATACACCTCGTCCCGCTAAGCAGCTAGAAAGCTGTCCCGGTGGGTAGTGTCTTAGATTATCCACTAGACTCTCACGTAAGCTCAAATGATGTTAAGGGTCTGATCTCAGCTTGAGCTTTGGAAGTACCATTGCACCTTTCAGAGGGCCTCAGAAACTGCCAGCCAAGCCTTGGTTTTTGCTTTTGGCCCCTGGCAAGCCTGCTCAGGAATGTTTCTCAGAGTCGAGGACCAGGGTGGCAGGAGGGGCGCTTGGGACTGCGCATCCCGACAACCTTGGGCAAGTGGAGCCTCCTTCGTAAGACGGCAATGGTACGGTCTCCCTCCAGGGGTAACTAAGGCAGCTGCAAGGGCGTGTCTGGAAAGGACATGCCACACCTCGGCAGTTACTAGGGACGTGTGCCATCCTCCCGCCAACGCGGCTGCTCCTGGGAAGGGGATGAGACTGTCGCATCGTCAGGTTTCATTGACGACGGGAGTCTTGCCTGAGAGGCAGACAAGCAGGAGCTGGGGTCAGCAGGGTGGACCTGGGGACGAGAGAGGAAAAAGAGGAGAGAGGGCAAGACTGGCTCCTAAAACCTCTAAGATCACCCACCCTGTGATTGCAGAGAGCTTGTTTTGAGCAGAGGAACTTAATCTGGAGTCAGGCGATCACCTTTTCTCCTTGAGGCATCTCTAAGAACAGGCCCTGCCTGCTCCTGGCGGTCTCTGCCCTGGGAATCCCACGCGCCAGCGTCCTCCTGCCCGAGCATCACCGCAGCCCTTTGCTGCCTCTCGCCCCGGTCCCTCCCGCCCTGGCCCCGTTCCCATCCGTGGGAACCCCTAAGCTCCAGGTATTTCTTAGGCCACCCCCTCCTCCAGGAACTCAACCCCCTTTGGGAGGCACCAGGCAGGCAGTGGAGAGCCACCCAGCCAGAAGGGGCCAGGGTGGAGGCTGAGCGGGGACACTCGCAGACTAAGGAAGGGAGAGCGGGGTGCAGCCCTGCAGGAGAGGCGGGCTGAGGTGGGCGCCAGAGAGGAGAACCTTCTGGGCAGAGTTGAGCAGGCAGGAGAGAGTGTGCTGCTTTGGGGCCCATGTGAGCTGAGCAGGGCTCCAGCCAGGGCAGGCCGGGGTGGGCTGGGGAGACGCCAGGCTGGCTGGGGGGCTCTCCAGGCCGAGTGAGGGGCCGGCACGGCAGGGAACGTGCATGGAGCCTTCTGGGGCCTGGTCTTCTTCCCCACTCCCGCCCCCTCCCTCAGGGACTTCCCAGCGGCGGGGACAGAAAAGGCCTGGCCCCCTTCAGGTTACATCTGATGTCTGTCCCCCATGGTTGACTGTGCTTTCTGAGGGCAGCAGTAGTAAGGGACAGTCCCAGCCTTCCAGGGCCTTTGAGGAAGAGCAGTAGGTCACACCTCCCAGGGCCACACTGTGCTGTTTCCCTTCCCTTCTGCTCTCTTGCTGAGGCCATCAGCATGGGAGGGGCAGAGAGGCCTGGAGCAGCCCTGGCCAGAAAGGGAAAGCCACCCCCTGACCAAGGAGGAATGGAACAGGACCCACGGATACACGCTCCCCTCACACTGCTGGGACAGGCTCCAGGTACTCAGGACAGGGGAAAAAAACAGTCCTAGCAAAGTCACGCAGCAAGGAAAGAAAGAGCAGGGGACCCCCCTGGCAGCTTCCTGGAGGAGGAGGCATCTCAGCGTGGCCCTGACAGAGGCGACAGAATTAGGACCGGCAGGGATAAGCGCCAGGTGTCCACACAGCACAGCACGGCACAGGAAGCGCTGTGGTCGTGAACACAGCCCCAGAGCCAAGAGCAAGTAGCTGGTTCCTTTGTTGTGGAATGTTGGCACTCGCCCTCCAGGACTCGGTGGACGGGGTGGACGGGCCGGCTGCTTGGATGCATTCTGGAGGGCCCAGCGGGGGATCGGTCCTGCCTGTGCTCAGCTGACCCAGGGACTAGGCAGTGACTCCATCAGCTGCTCCGGGTAGCAGGGGAGCCGCGTCCTCAGGGCGGTGTGCTTGGCCCCAGGAAAAACTTAGGGGCTGGAAGGAAAAAGGAGATGCTTCCAACCTGCCCTGCTGTGAGGCTGCAGGGTGGTCAGACCATTCTGGTGGGGCCCAGCAGACCACACTGGAGGGCAGTTCAAGTCTCGGAGGTGGGGACTCAGTGGCCTCACCCCCGTCCCCCTGCCCCACCGCAGGTTGGGGCCTATTCACAAAGCGCCAGAGGGATGCTTTAGACCCAGAATCCTCACCCATAAGGCACCAGACTTTGCCCAGACAGGTGCCCCCCCCACCTTTCTAGAGAATGTTCTAGAAAGGTTCCTGACAGGTGTTGGGTAATCTCATTTTGAAAGTTTCTGTTTTTTCCCTGGCACAAGTAACAGGATGACCTCCTCCACCGGTTTGTCTCTCATCATGTTTCATTTCCTTTAGAAAATACACATGGTGTTTAATGCAAGTGCAATTCTCAGAAAACTTCGTAACTGGAGAGTTTAGTTATTCTAACCACATCTCCTACTGTAGTTAATGAACACAGGAAAAAGCACTTTCAAGAAAAAACCCGATGTATCATTGTTCCATGTTTTCCTTTCTGAAATCTGCAGACAGGCATAAAACCCAGAGGCACCCTCCGTCCTGCAGAGCCAGCTTCGCATCCCGCAGCGCGCGTGCTTGCGGGGTCGGCAGAGCAGGGGCGACTCCGTCCTGTCCCACCGCCTGTCTGCTCGCTCCGCCTGCTCAGTGGCCCCCGCGGCAGTCCTACATGTGCCTGAGCGGCAGCTCCCGGGGCAGTGAGGAGCAGGGGCCTGGAGCCGGACCCACAGGGCTAATTCCCAGCTCTGCCATCCGCCAGTTTGTGAGCCCTGACACATCAATGTCCCTGTGCCTCAGCTTCCTCATCTGTAAAATGGGCTTAGTGACAGTGGTTCCCTTGTTGAGTTGTGAAGCTCTTAGCACATAGCTTGGCACAGACCATCTTGGCTCTCGTTACTGGTGTGAGAGTTCCACCTCTTGTCTGAGTGGAGCTCAGAAAACGGTGGGGGGAGAATGAGTCCTGTCCGAGACGTCCCCGGGTCCTGCTCAGTGTCTCTGCAGACTCACGGCAGGCACTCAGTGAATATTAGTAGAAATAAAATAAATGTTTGTAGAGAGGAAAGGTTATAATCCAAAGAGGTGACAATTTAAGGTTAAAATATTATTTTCAAAAGGGAATGCTAAGAAACACTAGTCCCACAAGACATTCCTCAGAAAAACAAAGAGGGTGGAGAGCACATGAGTTGGGAAAATGAGACATTCTAATGCCTCCTCCTGGAAATTCACGATGTACAGCAACACTTTTAAAGGCTCTGAGAAGTCCTGCAATATAGAAACCTGCTTAACTGTGTTTGAACCAACACTAGCTAAGTCCCTCTGATGAGGAATTTCCTTCTCGTGCTTTCTCCCTTCCTCCCTTTACTTAATGCTGTCTATGAACACCCTGTGGAATTCACGCTGGGTTTGGAGTGGGCACAGTTGCCTGAGATGCACACAGACTTTCTGGGTATAGTATAGGGTGCTGTTCTATGCAGGGGACAGAGCAGTGGTGCCACACTCTCAACAGGATTTCCGGAAGTCCCAGCACTGCAGCACAAGGGGTGATGCAGGGGTCTA